>JASDQU010194601.1:2804-15736 GCA_032191745.1 Picea mariana | reverse complement strand
ATCTCTAGATTTCAGTAAAAAGAGAAAGAGGAGAAGGAAAAATATTGTTTTCAGATAGAAGACAAGAAGATAGTGGGAGGAGATGAGTTGGTAACATTGGATAATATCAGAATTTAAAGTTTTCCTGTAGACAGTAGGTGAAAGAAGCAGGGTAATGATGCTTTGTGAGAAGTTTGTTTCATGTGCGCAACAATAAAAATTTAAACAACCAAGTGAGTTGTGAAAGAAGATGGAGATGCTCTCAGATGTAGAGTGATCTAGAGGCTTACTAGGAGGGAAGGTAGAAGGTGGAAATAACTACTGAAGGCCGTGAAAGTGGTCTAAGAGAAGGCCACAAGTAGAAATGCAATACAGATATGGATCTAGAGTTCAATGAGATAAGAGAAAGGATGGAACAACTAGAATTGAGGATGCAGTAGGAGGCAAAGGTACACTGGAGTTATGAATTTCCTCTGAATAGGAAGGCAAAATGGCATGTTCAAAAGTTGTTTTCCAGAAAGAAACAACCAGAGTTGAGAAGGTGGCTGAGGGAATTAGAAAACCTATGTGACACAGAGGAGCAACATATTCACATCTGTGAACCAGAAATTAGGAGACACCTCAGTGATGAGGAGGAGGTGAGATCAAATGAAGATCTCATAAACTGGTAGGTGGGCAGAAATGGAATTTCAAGTTGCCAGGTGGGCAATAGAAAGAGATCAGTGGAAGGTATCGTATGCTTCCATAGGAATAGTGCTAAAAGTTCAGATTTCCGGGTGGGCAATGAGATGGGATCGGTTTATCTCATAGATTGCTAGGTGGGCAGAAGAGAAGTCATAAATTTCTAGGTGGGCAGGGGGAAAGAAATGAGATTGTCTGAAAGTATCAGGAGCTCAGAAGTGAGTTCAGGACAACAAAGAGTGCTGATAGGTGAAGATTCATGTGGATTTGTAGACCATGTGAGTGAATATGATGAGAAGCTAAATACTTCCACCATCAAAGAAGAGGATCAAAGGATCATTCTGATTATTGGAGGGATCAAGACATTCCTACCAAACAACCAAGCAGAGGCCAGTGCACATGATGAAGGTGCAGCAACTGAAGAAAGACAACCAACAAAAACTATCAAAGAGGAAGAAATGGGGTAGACATTGATGTCTACCCAACATAAGGAGAAGAGAATTCAAAAGAATGGCTCAAAATTTTCAGCCAGGAAGATGAACAGGAGATGATTGTAGCACTGAAGCCTGCAACAGAGGAGGAAATAGACAACATGGATTTTACTGAGATGTATGAAGAATTGGAATCCCTATAGAGAAGGGTAATGGTGCAAATATTGCACATCTGAGAGGTCAATTTGGAAGCAGATGGAGGAGCATACTAGCAAAAGGAATAGTTGGAGGGAGCTGGAGATGTACCAGAAGGGGATCTGAGAGAAGAAGACAATATGTTAGTGGAGGAAGCTGAACAATAGCTCAATGATGAGACTACATAACTGAAGTTTACAACAGAGTGGAAATCTAATTCCACTGAAGAATAAAATGATACGGGGGATCAATATTATCTACCCATTGATAAGGAAGAAGAGTAGATGAGAAGACTGCATAAGGAGAACCATCCACTAGAGGAGCTAGATAGGATGATATAGGAGATCAGGAAGCTGATGTTAAGGTCAACATAATTAATCAGCAAAGGAGAGATGAATAGAAGAGAGAATTCCATAGCAACATGGAATAAATAGAAGAAGCAGTAGCAACAACAACAACAACAACAACATAGCTGGAGAGGAGCAAGAGGACAACTCCAAGGAAGAGTTTGGGATCTAGGAGGATTTCAACATTGGAGAAGAGGAGCTCATGAGAGGGAGATCATGGTTTTCCCAATAGTGGAGTATGATGCAAGAGCATCACTCCACCTCAGCAACACACCAACATTCCATCACATCAGCCCACATTTCAGAGAGGGAGAGGCATTGACCCTCCCATTTTTAAATTTGAAATATGATCCTATAAGGATTTGTGTTATAAGGCTATAAGAACCAAGCCATGCCTTTGTACAGGTAGTGGGTAGGGTCGCCTTAAATGGTTTCTTGTAAGTAGATCTATATCATAGTCAGTTCTGGATCATCATTCATTGTAATGAAGTCGCAGGGGTATGGTGTCATAACTGAGCCCTCTTTTGTAAATGAGAGAAATAGGGAGATATATTGATAGAGGTCTTAGAAGAAGAACTCAATATAGAGTTAGGATAAAAGGTAGGATAGTTATTGAAGGAGAGATTTAGAGAACTAGGACTCTGTTGCAGTCCAGTTTTTGTAAATATATGTATAAACACATAGAGATAATAGAAACGTAGTTTTTCTCGCATATAGTGTGTTTATGTATTTGTGTTCATTATTAGTTTGTATATGTTGTTCATGTTTTGAATGCGTGAATGGGTGAAGAATTGCATAACTTTCAATTGTTTCTCTCAGGTGAGTTTCGAGTGCAAGGAGTGCACATAGTCAGCAAGGAGTTCATTGACAGAGGTGAGTTAACCTCAGTGAAGCTCAGGAGAGATACCATTGAACCTTCATCAAGAAGTGAAAGGAGTGGAAAGGAAGAAATCTATGGTGAGTTCTAAAAGAGATAGGGTTAGTGAACACTCTCTAAGGAGGAGCTCTACCAGGTGTGCAATGACCAAGGGGAATGCCAGGAGGGTGAGAAGAATTTATTTTCAATAAATCCTTCGGATCTAAGTTTGAAAAAATCCCAGAAATGAAAGGAGTGCATGGGAGATTGAAATATTCGAGGAGATCAAACTTAGAAGAGATAATTCTTTCAAAAGAATAAGCGAGATTCAAATAGTCGGGTCCACAGAACAAAGATCAAGGTAGGAACCTTTGAACACTTACATAAATATTCCAAGTCAGAAGAAGTCAATAGCTCAAGAGGAGGAGAGAAAACAACCATTAGATCGGTTATAGGGAGAATCCTAGACCATTAGATCAGTGTCCAGTGAACAAAAGAAGCGTAGAAGAGGGAAACAGATGGCATCCATTGGATATGAGCGCAGAGGATCAACAGCCTTTAGATCTGGAGGTAAGTGCATAAGCTTTAACACTGTGTATCCATAGGAGGGTATATTTGTTAAAGTACTAAAGTCCTAAATTCAGTTGAGACTATCCATCATCTACAAGGATGCATGGCAGAAATACATGAAATTCTAGTGAAGACGCTCCAGGAGGAATGAGCACATAGAAGTTTGAAACTTTCGAAGCTCGAAGAGTCGAAGAGCTGGAAGGAATCTAAACCGTCAGATTTAGAGGGACACACGTCAACAAGTTTTGATATTAAGAGAAATATGAGGATGGAATGTTGAAACATCTGAACCCCGAATAGCTGAAGAGTTGAGGGCCGTCGATCTACGAGGAGATAGTTGTTAGTAGATATGATATTTTAGATAGATGCACTCCGGGAGAAATGAGTGTATAGGAGTTTGAGACACCCAAATCCCAAAGCACCGGAGAGATGAAGCATCGAAGAACCAAAGACGCGAAGAGAATTTGGACCATTAGATCCAGAAAGGGCATGTGGAAAAAGACTGTGAACTTTGGGTGGACTCACTCCAGGAGAACACGAAGGAGAAAGGTTTGAAATCGTTGAATCCCAAACAACAAAGCGAATGATAATCGTCAATCTAGTTTGGACAGGTGTCATCAGATAATGAACTTCCGGGGATCATACTCTCGGGTTTTTTTGAAGTAGTGTTTCATAATGTTCTGAAGTGCTGAAGGCCAAAACTTCTAAGAGTTGTTGACCCCACAAGAGAACGCATATTGTTCATATGCAAGGGGACATGTGAAGGATGGAGATTCACTCCATTGGATAGCCTTTGGATCAAGGAGGACAGGTGTCAGAAGATTTGACACTCTGGAGATATGTATGTGTTGAGATTTGAAATTGCCGAAGGTTGAAGTCTTGAAGTGAACACCAGCCATTGATTTGAAGGAGGATGCATGGTGCTAGATCTATAACTCTGGGTACTGAGCACTTCGGAGGAAAGGAAAAGGGTGAAAGAGTTGAATTCTCGAAGGAGATCTCGATCATTGATCGAGTAGGAGTTTGAAGGACCATTGATTCAGTTGCGGAGGTCAAAGTTCCGAAACGAGAGCTGAACCATCGATATAGAAGGATGCATGGAAGGAAATTTGTCATTTCAAAGAAATCCCTCCAGGAGCATTGGCAAACTAAGAATTGAAACTCCCGAAGGCCAGATTCACGGAGGGGATACTGGTCATAGATTCATAGGGATAGGTGGTAGCAGATCTTCCACTCTAGAAGATTTCCATACAGAGGAAGGTGAAGGTTGAGAGTTGAAACTCCCAAAGCCTGAAAGGTGAAATCAACCTTAGCCATTGATTTAGAGGGGAGCTACGTGTAGAGAACTCACACAGATCTAAAATCGTGCACAGGAGGCAGGAAAGGATATTTGATAGCATCCACTGATCGAGAGGCAATGCCTAGATGCTAGAGATCGATGGAAGAGCAGGATAGGGGACCCAGGACATGATTAGATGTTAATTTTCCTTGAGCGGGCTGCAATTGGAACCACGGTATTTCCAAGGGCATACATGGTGCTTTGTACTGAATTGTGGGGAGAAAAGAAGGTTGGTCTAAAACCATTCTTACCTAGTCTCGCAATCACATATTTCCACAAGATCATAGCGAAGGGGCATATGTAGGAAGGGGCAAGTGAAAAGGAGCTAGTGCCCTCAAAATGAAGAGCGCCCAGAGTGTGTAGACAAAGGGTATGAGTATCACGAGTCCTACACCTAAAGGAGAAAGAGGGGCCCATGTATAATTGTTTTGGGTTCAATGAGGAGCCCAAAGAGTCAGTTTGACTCAAACAAAAGAAATATCCTAGACCTGGAGGTCTCAGAACCCCAGGAGGGGAGGGGGGCTGCATCAAAGGGTATGACCAAACATTCAAAAAGACCTTCCTTTGACTCGAAGGATATCTTCCATATATTTGTTTTTTCTATCAATACCTGGTGGTAGCCAGACTTCAGATCAATCTTACTGAAGTATTTTACCCCCATAAGATGATCAAATAGGTTGTCGATTCAGAGAATCAAGTACTGATTTCTGACTGTGATTTTATTCAGGTCCTGGTAATCAATGCACATTCTCTAGGTTTCACCAACATGATTGGGCTCTCGTAAGGTGATGAGTTGGATGGATGTGCCCCTTGTGGATAATTTCTTGGATCTACTGCTTGATGTCCTCATTCTCTAACAAAGAGTGTTGGTATACTGGCCCATTGAGAAGCAGTGCACCAGCGGTCAGATCGATGGGGTTCTTGACCTGACGGTGCAGAGGTACCCTGGTAGGTGAGGAGAAGATATCTGAGTATCCTTCCACAACCTTATCCACTTTCTTATTTTGTGTGGAGAGTTCGACTATAGAGACCCTGAATGTGGGTGCGATCTTTCGCTCATTCTGAGAGATAATCATGAAGAAGACAAACTTCCTCATCTAAGAGATGACCTTACTACATTTCTTAGAAGAGATGAAGGAAATAACACTAGGTGGGACTGCCTCAGGTATCATGTGCAATTTCTTGTTCAAAGTAATAATAACAATAAGAAGCCTAGAATCATATACATCATGGTGTTTCCATAAATATGGTTGGCCCAAAAGAACATTACAAAATTATAGAGGGGACAAATCACACAATACCTCATCTTTGAAGGGCTCGATTCCATATGATAGGAAACATTGTTAGCTTATGTGGATGTCACTTCCTTGGTGGATCCATCTAATGGTGTAGGGTTGCGGGTGCAGCATTGTCGATAGGGCGAATCGCTTGAACAAATATGTTGAGAATTTTCTTCTGTCTACTGCTATCAATGATGAAGTGGAGTGGGGTACCCTTCACCCACATCCATGAATGAAAAAGGTGCTCACCTTCCTCTAGCTTATCTAATTCACTAGGTTAGAGCTTGGTGGTAGAAATAGTAGCACTGGGTTCGACATCAATGATCTATCTCCCCCTTTTTGGTTCTAAATCAAAGTCAGAACCCGCATTTGATTAAGAAGATTTTACCTAATCCACCAATGATTGCTTTGAGTGACAATCAATAGTGTTATGCCAGGGGCTCTTATGGAAGTCACACCACTTCTCGATACCTTTCTTTATCTTTTCTATGTCATTATTTGCTTGCGACATGAACTGGTTTTCCTAAGGTGGTCCATCTTTTATATGTCCTTTTTTCTACAGGTTGGCGCCGCCCTTTCTTGGCTTTTGTTGTGAGGTGTTCCCATGCCCAAATTCCTGTGGATTTGGTTTGAGCTTTTGCTCGATTTTGAGGGAATATCACTAAGTTGCACCCAAGGATGAGATATATAGAAACTCCATTTCGGCCTAGATGTATCTATGAAGACCTGCATGATACTTGAGCAGTAGATGATGCTCAAAATATTTGATACCCAACTTGGTGCGCAAGGTATGGAAGGAATTTTTGAACTCAGGCATTGCTTGGTCTCTTTCCTACCGCAGTGTGGTCCATTTTGTGTACAGGTCATCATAACTTCCATTAGGTAGTATTGTTCCTTAATAACATCCATGAAGGACTCCCATGTAACCACGACTGTAAATAATGAGGGTTCCTTAATTTCCTTCTTCTCACAAAATGTTTCCCACCAATCTTTGAGATGGGGAAGGACTTTGAGGAGGGAACACTTAATATTTTCTATATTCAAGAAGTTATGGACAAATAAACACCCTTCTAGCAGATTCAACCATTTTTCTACAACATATGCATCTATCTGACCTTCAAATATAGGAATATCGAAGTTGATTTGTACCTTGAAGGGTGTGATGCCTCTGTTTGAGGAAGATGCCTTGCCTGTTGGTAGTCACTAAAGGATTTGTGCATAATATCCATCATATTGTTCCTCTATTGCATGAGGGATTCCTCGAGCAACATTTTGAATGGATCTCCTGTCTCGTCGTATTTATTTTCTCCCACCATGAGAGGTTTCTTGGGCATGCAAGAGCTTTTTTCCTCAAGAGAAACAATATTGAGACCCAATTCTTTGTACCCTGAACTCGTTGTGGACATGCATTAAGAATTACAAGGAGAAGACTGATATTATACCACTGATCCAGATTTTATGAGAAGAGTGAAATCAATACATATTATTATCAAAAGGTTCTTAACGCAGAATATCAAATATACAATAAAATGGGTTTCTATTCAATAAGGAAATAAGTTGAAACTATAAAATGCAATAGAAACCAATCATGCTAGAATGGTGGTGTCTTATCTCTGAGAAGAGATGTGACGACTGTGCTCATTCACAAGAAGATGACTATAATGCTGCTCTGAAGGCATTTTTATAATAACCATGAATGTAAAAAGCCCTAGACATCCAAAAACCTAACTCTAGGAGATGAAGTGCCAAAAGTCATGTGGGCCCTGTTATCGCTCAATTTGTTATTTAGGTCAAGTAGCTGAAGGTTAAGGGTCAAACTGGCATAACATGATCTTCCCCACCAACTGTCACCTCGATGGGGAGATCTTTCTATTTAGGGTGGCTAAACCCAAGGGAGACGTCCCTGGCAATCTGGGGTTTTGAAAGGAAAAGCATTAGAGGATCAAGGTAAGTTTTCCCTTTCATAGATTACTGCCAAGAAGATAGTCAAGATTAAGATAAACCACAGAATAGGCACCTGTTTGCGAGACAAGGAAACAATAAAACTAATGCATGCAAATAGTGGTTAGCACTTCATAGATTTATGACTATCAAAATTTAATATACGTGAGCATAAATAGCAGTAATTATTGACAAAGTCAATCATTGCAAAAATGACTATTGCTTATAATGTTACTTCTCAATAAACACTGGAAATGATATAACATTCAATGTATATAATCAATCTTAGAATTAGCATAGAATATCATCAATTACTCACACAAGACAGGAGTGTTGCGTCAAGTTCACTAGAGGTGATGTCATCCTTCTTTATGGTTAGTTTGGTAGACAAAGAGCTCAATGTTTTGCAAATAGGTCAATGAAAATTATCAACACATCAATGTCTATCATTGGATGACTTACCCACAATGTTTTCTATCAATTTTAGAGTTCAAACAAGGCATGATGTCATCATAAATATAGGGTTAGTTAGACATTAGGGTTAGTTAGGGTTTCAAATTTAAGAAGTTTGAAAGTGTTGTCTTGGCACAAGAAGCTCAACGTTGGAGAGTTAGAATAGTGCCTTAGGGTATTATGGAGTCGAGAAGCAAGGGCTAGGTCTCGGGAGAATCTAAATCTAAGGACAAGAGAGTTAAGCTCTATGGTACTGAAATGGCAGGGACATAGAGTCAAAACCCTAAGGGGAGGAGGCTCATTCCGGTGTTGCTTAAGCAAGGCCTCATGCTCCTCCCTCTTTCCTTNGGTGTAAAATTAATTAGGCCTAGGACATCTTCTTTCTTCAACTTATGCTCAAAAGCTAACTCAAAAAAAGGGGAATTAGTGTAGCAACGGCTAGGTTATATCCTCCTTAATCAATGGCTAAAACAAGTTTTCTACCATGGGGACATATAGCAAGGACCTACTTGTGTGCTTGCTACCTAGGGTTTCAATGATTAAGCAAAATAATAACAACGTAACAATAAATGCAAGAGATTTATCCTACAGCCATTCATTTAAGAAGTTTTGCATGAGAAATACACTTACAAATCAATGAAGATCTTATCAAACTCTAGTTGTAAACCTTCCAATGATAGAAAACACCATAAAAATGCCAAAGATGATCCTCCACAAGAGTTGCGCCTCACTTCTAAGAGTAAAAATCCCAAGACAAAGATTAAAAATGATTCTCTCACAAGAGAGTGAGTTGTGTTATATCAAAATGAGAGGATACATCCTCTATTTATATCATCCTAATGACCTTTAATTACAGAATAGGTCATTTAAAACAACTGACAAGGCTGACTAACAATATTACACTGTTTGTCACATTAAATGCTAAAAATGTCACAACATCAGCTCAAAAAGGAGACGTCAGGCCCCTCTGAGGGAGATGTTGGCACTTTTTGGGCAAGATCAACATCCAAGAAGCATAACGTTGGCCCTTCTAGGGATTCTCCAAGATGCCACACATGCCAAATGACCCCATCACACTACCACACACTCCAGAAAAACGTCCAGCTACCCCAGGTGACGTCCCGTCCATTAAAAGCAATTGTCCCATCTGTAGTGGGTGATCCCCCCTAGACTGTGCTTTGCTATGGTGTCTTAGTGGAATGGCCTTCTATCTTCTTCATGCAAATGCTCATCACAATGTTGTCCTACCTCTGCCATCCCAGCAACCATCTAATGGGCTCTTCATCCCCATGGAGGTGCGAACTAATCATATCCCCATGTGTACTGGTCCACTGGTACCTGTCCGTCAGGTATGGTCCTACACATCAAATACTATGCCCTCCATGGGCTCATCAGTCCTAGGGATCATAGCAATGTCAGTCATATTTCATCATTAAATTTATCAAATACATGCATGAAATCCCTATCATATCATCTAATAGCTCAAAGACATTACACAGATCTACTATACAAAGCTCGAGAAGACCAACATAATAACCTATTGGGATAATACCCAAAAGAAAAGGAAAGTTTCCTCAAAAGATTATTCAAGCCATGTTTTATGAGGTGATACGGTCTAGGGATGTCCAGTCACAGTAAGACCAAGGGATGGTGTTGTCTATGGGTGCCTTTGTAGGAGGCGAGTTGTACCCATCATGGATGCATTTTTTCCAAGCACTTTATTGCCTTTATTTTTCATTTATTTCTTTTCTTTCCTTTTTACTTCAAGGTCTGACCAGAGGACACTGCCTTGGCATGGTGACCACAGATGACAGTTTTACCCACTAGTATATTCACATAAATGATAAGGTTGGCTCGTGATGAGACCCCCTTTCCCTTGGCCATGCAACCAAAGGTCACTACCCTGGCGTGGTGACCAGATAGTGGCAATGTCATACTACTGGATACCTATGAACATAATGGGCCGGCTCATGAGGAGACCTCCCATCCTCTTGGTTAGGTCTTCTTTTACTATTTTTCTTAGGGTCCCTTTAGTTTCTTATCGAGAGGCCTTTTATTGCCTTCTCGGGGATCCCTGGGAGAAGCATCTCTAGGTTTCATTTCCTATGGCTTTTATCTTTTACCAGTTGCTTTTACCCCCTAGGCCTTTAGCCCCTTCTTCCCCCAAGACAAAGTGTAACCCTCAAAAGGTCATCCTAATGGCCAAACTAGGCGAATAGGATGGATGTGCGGGAGATAAGATGTAAAATGATAGAATGGTTGGAGCGGAACGATGGCTCTGCAAATCCCCTTTGGTGGATAACCAAAACCCATGAATACAAGCTTGCTAAATCACCGCATCAATCACCCCAACAATGGTCAAGTGGATTAGTGTAAGATCCAAGCAGTCATCAGAAATGAAAGGAACCTAATGCATATATAAGAAGGTTATAATGATAAAAAATGACACATACCATGATACCTTGGACCAATTAGATGATGGAGCAAGAGTCCTCTCCGATGCAAGTCCAAGCCGATGGTGATGGAAGCTGTTGCTGCTGACAGGACAAGTCTGATGAAGAAGAGGAAGAATGGGCCCTCTAGGGCCATGCTCAGGTCAATCCTTCTCTCGGTACTCCATGTCTAGGACCTGTGGGCCTCGAGACATGATATCCTAGATATCCCTAGATATCGGGGATAACATCTGGCTCTAACTCGGGGACATGTGTTAACCGTAGAGTGCATGAGAACCTCAACAATCTCTGGCACAAAACTATAGACCTGTTCACACTTGACAAGAAAGCATCAGCGACAAAAGGTGGGGTGGTATTGCCACCCCACAAAATAATACATGTATACATATGAGATAAAACAATCAATATGCATATATAAGGGAAAAAAACAATAATTGTAGATGGTATAATACACGGAAATGCCTACCTACTCATACTTACCTGTATAATCATGTGCCACCACCTTGGTGGGGTTTGAGGGGGTGTCCCCTGATGGGTAATGGGTGCCTTCTTCCTTCTAAGGTGGATAAGTAATAAGAGTTATCTATTGATTCCATTCCGACCTTGAAGGGTATGAGCCATGATTGTGTACTTCCCTTTACATTAGTAGGCTCTCCTTTATGAATATCCCACATCCATACTAACTCTCCCTCCTTGTATTTTTGGATCTTGTGTTTGTTAATTCCTTGAAAATCCCTAGTGTATTGTACTGAGGGAGGTGGGTGGGATTCTGGAACAAAGGTTTCTTGCTGAGACGGGTGTATATGTACATCTTCTTCATTATTTGGTATTTTTAGTATTTTTACCGTCCCCACTTCTTTGTTCTGAAACTGATCTAGGAGTTGTTGATATTCCTCTTTCTTGGGCCACTCAATCTGGTCAAAGTCTTCTTCCGTAGTAAAAGGCATGTCTTTCAGATAATACTCTTGAAGAGTTTGTACCGCATCTTTTTGTGCTTCATTCACAGTAGGAACAACATTTTGCACATGAGTTCTAGTGATCGGCATATTGAGTAATCGTCCAGTTGTTCCATCTTTTAGAGGCAACCACAAAAAAGTGATATCCATCTCAAGTGACCTACCTATCATTGCACCAAACTTCCTAGACAAAATAATTCCCCATGCATCTAGTACACCAACAACTATAATGTCTATGCAAACTGTCTTCTCGAGGAATTCCTTCAGTTGTACTTCGAGGTTTTCAATTACACCATGTGTCGGTATAGCTTTAGATTCAAATCCACACACATTTTTGTAAGGCCTGGTTACCTTTAGGCCCATCTGCTGCATGACTTTAAGAGACATCATGTTTGCACCAGCTCCTGTATCCAGCATGCAATTATTGAGATATTTATTGTTCATCACAAGAGTCATGAAGAAATGAGGATTTTCACTGTAATTGATTCTGAAATGATCAGCTTGTAACATAATCGGGGGGACCATAAGCTCAGCCATTCCTGAAAAGAAGGTGTTGTAATAGAAGGGATCTTAATGGATTCTTTTAGAGGAACATTCACATGCATCTTCGATAAAGCTCCTTCTAGGTCAAAATGAGGGGTAATCTTATCAGATTTTGGGCTTTTAGGAGGAGTAACTTCAGAGGACTTTGATTGATCACTTGTAGGTTGGCTTGGGTTCCTTCTCTGATATACTTGGAATTCTTTCTTCTTCAGCTTCTGTCATGATTCTTGGTCCAAGTTGTTGATTATTGCTAACCTTGTTGCTCGGGCTGCTTCCTTCAGGGCTTGTTGATGTTCTGCCTCAATGATGTTTATCTGAGGGAAATCTGAGAAGCATTCAAAGGTGTTGAATTGTTGTTGGCTGGCATTATAAGGACACTCATTCTGCCAATGTGCTTCACTGTACTCCAGACACCAGGGATGTTCATCAACAACATTCATAGAGGCCAGAGTATTCGATACTTCATTCTCATTCTTTGGTTTGTAGTTTTCATTCCCTTTTTGGAATGGCCCTTTGAATGGAGGTCTGGGCACCTAGATCTGGGACTTCTCAAGTCTTATGATCCATTTCATCATTTCCTCTTGATTATTCATGATGATATCTACTAAAGCGTGTAGCTTACTAATACTGGTGCAAAGATCTGAAGCAGGCTCAACATTGTGTACTATTTTCTGCTTGATGTCTACTTTCCCCCTAGGGTTGGCAAAAGGCTCAATCTTGGATGAAAGTAGATTTCCTTCAATATTTGTTGCAAGATCTTGGGCTTCTTGAATGGATTGAGGGTATTTGTCTCTGAGGAGATACCCTAATTGGCCATTGAAAGATCTAGTATAAATGTGAACAAGGTAATCATCTTTCGGATGATGGCTTGGGGGAATTCGTTGGAGTAAGGCTTCAAACCTGGTATG
>JASDQU010194600.1:618-10783 GCA_032191745.1 Picea mariana | reverse complement strand
ATGCTCTAATCAACATTTAAAATCAATCATTGAGAAACACTTAAGCGACGATAATCGTCTTGAATGTTCTAGTACTCCTATGAATCTGATTAGAAAAGAAGATATGCAACTAGAAGAAGAAACCTTAAACCTTCATCCTCAAAATGCACTTTGTTCAAAGGAAAGACTAGATGTTTGTCACATAAATTTTGAATTATCTATCACACAAAAGGCAAATCTAGATGATCATATCATGTTGACGTATTCATCACCAAAACTGAGTAAGGGTTTTAAAGAAGGTGAAGAGAAATCTCTTGAGAATACCATTGTTAATTCAAGAGATTCTTTTCATGTGCTTATGTCTGATTCCTTTTATTCTTTATATCCTGATCTCTTCCTAGACTCTGTTTGACTTAACACCTTACCTACAACATCCTATTCTTTTCCACCACAATCATATCTTTTCAATATTCTAAATTTTGGTGAAATTAATTCCGAGCATAACATTGATAAAACCGGATTTGACGCTTGTTCACTTTCATCACTCACATGGGAAAAGGACATGTTGCAAGATGATTTTACATAGTTTATTGTTGAAAAAGACAATGCATTATATCTTATGGAGATCAAACATTCTAAGTTGCATATTTGTTCTTTAATTAGCTCGAATCTTAATGTTTATGCTTCACATTTTGAAATGATCAATTGCATCGAAGGAAACATTCAAACCAATGATCTAATTGATTGCACGAATCCTCCTATGATGAGTTTCCCATTGATATATTCGTTTCATCAAATTCATGGTTTGCATCCTCATTTTTGTGACAGGATCTTAGGATGGCTTGAATATTCATATATAAAAAAAATTCATAATAAAGATAAAGTTGTGCTTGCTTTGTTTCTACCTAAGTATCTTGGAAGTAGGCATGACATATTTCTTTTAGATCCTCCATGTGAAGAAATTAATGAACACTTAGAGAATTGTTAGGAGGATGGGGCATTTCAGCCTTGGCTAATGGTTATTTCATTTCCTTGTAATCTTGACAAGTTTTTCAAACTTACTTACACTCGCCCATGCCATTATGACCCTTATCACGACACGATTGCACAATGGCTGGAGGATTCATACATCAAGAATATTCAAGGGAATGGTAAGATCATGCTTACCTTGTTTTTAGATGATGATTATGAAGGTAAGTGTGGTATGTTTCTGTCATTTGTTGATATATTACCATTCTTATTAATAATGTTTGATTTTGTTTTCGTTGTAGGATTGGAGTTACTCTGATGGCTACATTGGAAACATGACTTCACGTAGTATCCTGATTGGTTTAATAGTTAGGGTAGGTTTAGGAATAGGTTTTCTTGCAGTTTTATTTCTCACTATTTCTCTTTGTAATAATGCAGTCATGAACGCAAGTGGGCACACCACGAGAACCATAATACGACTGTTATCAGGGAAGTCCACTTGATCTTTTTCTCTTTTCTTTTAGTTGAATATTTATTTTCAAAAAACACAGTATCGTCATGAAAATCTTAAATGGAAAGTAAAGAGATAAATAAATCTGAATCAACCCTGACCCAAGGTACCATGAGTAGGATTGCTTTCACATCAAACAAGATTTTTCTACTTTCTTTCAGTCTCCCAAGGGATTTTTACATGATGTTTTCAGATGCACCTTCTGTACATATTTTTTTGTTTGGATTTCTTTGCTTTCTAATTTTTCTTCGCTGGTGTGTTTTGTTTCCATTTATGCTTATTAGTCTTTCTTTTTGAAACACACATGCCTGCATCATGAACTGTTTGGACAAGGAGAATAGAAAAATTTCTCCTCTGAAATGACTGCTGAAGGTTGTTTAAACATCAATTATGATATTTTTCTGAAGTTTACAACCATGTTAAAGAAAGCTTGTTGTTTAAAAAGCATTTCTTGATTTCAATCTGTAACTGAAACTTTTCATGATTATCCATAAAAATTTCTTCTTACGCTGTCCCTGTTCCTTAAGAGAACAACTCAGAGATGTCTCCCCGCCTTCGAAGGTTGGTTTATCAATAAAATATCTCTAGATCTTAATGAAGGACAGTTAAATAATTCTCTCAAGGTCTGTAATTTATTAAAATATGTCCAAAATATCACAATTTTCAACGTCACCCCGCTCGATTAAAATCTATAAAAAACAAAATAAATCATTAAAGAGCTGTGGGAAGTGCTTGTAAACCCGCCAGGATACTGAACAGGTTTGCTAGTAGCAGGTAAATGCATGCATGATGCCAAGATAACTTCGTCAGGGTACTGAACAGGCCCGCTGCCAGCGAAGCAATGTTGGGTATATGAAAATTTTCAGATATGGAATCTCTTGACCTTAAATGTCCTTTATTCTGATCTGGAACTTCTTGGCAAGATACGGATATTGGAGTGGGTTAATTGGCAACCCAGTCGAGGCTATGGAGGCCTGCTGGAAGCAGTGGCTCTATCAACAGTATTGGAGATTTTATCCTTAATATCGTGACTTTCTTTTGTCAAGATTGTTATCAGTTTTCATCTTTTAAAATAACAAGATGGAATTTTTATGATTGATGATGATGTTCAAACAATTTTCTGGTTGTTTTCGAGTTGGACTTTGTCTCATTATTCTAATCTAGACTTGTTCGTTTGGTAGAGATAATTGGTTCTCCCAGTGTGTCACCATTGTTGGCAGCCGTATTAATTCCTATCTTTTCCTTACAAGCTGCCTACACAAGGGTTTTGAACCCTCAATACTCGTCGCAACTTTTTTTTTAAAATGACACCATTATCTTTCGTTTTTGCATACCAGCTTCTTGTTTTCTTTTTCACGACTGCAAGCGTGAAAACCCACAGTTAGAATTCATGTTGATTACATCAAAGGATTAATGATCATTTGGTTTATCATGAACCTACTTGAATTTGGTTACTACTCATTGGTCTCAAACACACCTTGATTTCATATGTACCAAACCACCACTCACTTTGCATTTGACTATTCTTAATATGGTTTCGATTTATAAATTTGTTGATGCAATGGTTATTTGACATATTGGTGTCTTTGATGAAATCATTGATGCAATGGTTTATTCAACATATTGTTTTTTTTTTTAATCATGCAATTGCCATTGTTTATTTAACATTCAGATCGATTTTTGGATATGTATATCATGGTTTTCAATGGTTATGATTTTTATGTACCGAGGTGTCTTGCAAGTGTGAAACATTTGTGGCTTCTTCGGGCCTGTGCCTCAGAACCCCTTTCACCCGTCCAGCCTTGTGCCTCAGCCTTCTGTGAACCCTTGATCAATCCAAAGATTTTCAAGCAGTCTGTCAGCAAGTTATAAGACCACAGGCTCTGTTGTCTTTAAAAATGTAGAAGTGGTCACTGCCATTGTCAATTCAAAAATAGCTTGCTCAAAACGAATCCCTGAAACCAAGGTATGGTGTTTCAAAAGTGATTTTAAAATGATTTTTTTTTCTTTGAATTAGCATAAAGGATTTGTTTTCTCAATCGCATCTATTTCTGTTATGATTTAATTGATACAATACGATTTTGTTTGTAAATAATAACTAGCTACAAAATCGTGAGATTATGTAAGCTAGTTATCAAAATTCGAATTTGTCGATTTTACAATTAACATGCAATCTAATATCATGTATTCTTGTGAATTGACAGGTACACACGAATTTTAAAGGAGATTGGATCGACTGTGGCATCTTTGAACATGTTTTTTTTTACATAATTTTGGATTGGGCTGTTAGTTTTAGATAGGAACAGGAATTTGGGAGATTGTATTCCCATAATTTTTGTAACAGCTTTTGATAATTTCCACAGGAATGTTTTGATCCTGTGGCCTTTTTATATGTATCATTTTTGTAAACAAAAATGATCGCTTCTTGGGAGCAGAAAATATGGATTGATGATTATTCAGACTTGAATGAAAGTAGATGTTTGTACGGCTTTAGCTTCAATATATCATACTTTTGTTCAAGTTTTTGTGCATTTCAATTTGTAATCAAATTATTGACTACTTTAGATATCATAATTTGCTACAGGTTGATGTGATGGGATTTAAATAGTGTCCATATTTGATGTCTCTCATTTTACATACATCAATTATCCTATTTCAATTTAATGAACAGAGGGTTAATCTTCTTTATTAAATGAGCGGTTATATAGAAATCTTTGCAGAGAGATTTATCTTAATGTAATCATTTGTAAATTATAAAATTGTTGTTGCTACATCCTTTACATGTTCTGTCGTTAGCAGCCAAAAGTGTTGTTGCTTCGTGTTTACGCGAAGTATTGCAAAATCCAGTGCGGGTTGGCCTCATCGAACAGTGAATGCGGATGCCTATGTACAAGACAAGTAGGAGATGATTATTTCAGGTCAGTTTGCTATTTTATTTTAATAGTTTAATTAATATAACAATTCTCTATAGCTTAGATAGATATATAATACAGATTGTTATTTTTATTTCTTAGTTAGATAGCTGTCGTTCCATTTCCTGTTTATAAAAGTTATTAAAAATCAAAAAATACTGAACAATAGCTTTGGTTGTTAATTCATATATGATTTTTGTAGGTTTTTGATTAAAAAGTTGCAATTTGTGAACACTGTACATATAATAGAAATATAAATATATCTATGCACTGTATATTTAATAAGTAGAACTATTATTTTGTTAGCCAGTAAAACTGTAAATATATATTAGATTTGTATATAGGTTGCAGTAGTTGTTTTTCACTTAGATTAGTTTCTTTAGCTTAGTTTTTTCACTTTCCTAGGACTTAGATCGGCCAACAGAGCCGCTAAACCCGTCGGAGTGGATTAATCCAAACGGCTTGGGTTATTTAGACAACCCCGGACCGAATTCAGTCCTCCAGTTGACGAGCGGTCAATTTCACCCGTCAACAAAACTATATGGTAATGTTCAATAGTTGAATGGGTAGAAGGAGGCTACAATTTCATGTTAAGAGGTATGCAATGATAATACTCGTGCCCATTCATGAAAATACTTTTATGCTTGCCCATTCATCAACTCACACCCATTCACAAGCAAAGATAGCTGAGAGCTCGAGATCGGGGTTAGAGAGAGCTCGTAGAGGGCATAGGGAGAGAGCTCACAGGCTGCACAGTTAGAGAGAGATCACGGAGGGCACTGGGAGAGAGATCTTGCAAAGGGCACCGGCTAGGAGAGAGAAATCGCGAAGACAATGGTAAGTTATTGAAAATACTTCTCTGTATCTGTTTATTCTCTCTTTTGTCCCTTTACCATTGTCAATAAGCTCTTCATTGTCAATACACTCTTTTGCATGCTTTCCCAGCTCCAACACGTCATCAAAGCCTCCAAACACAACATTCTTTAAAATAGAACCAGCATTAGAATTATATAGACTCCCAAATATAACTTTGACTTCCCTTAAAAGAAGGTCAAACTCTTTGATAAGCAAGGTTTTCGTGTCTGAGGATGCATGAATTCAACCAACGGTTTAATTTTTCTAATTTTTTCTTTAGTTTCATGTATGTTTGGCTCTTTGCCGTGTAATTTCATGAGGTTTTATAGGGAATCACACACTATTATTTTTTTTCGATATCCATGTCCATTATTTATCCCCTTACCATATCCTAAAGTTTCCAAACTGGCACATTCCTAGAGAATACTTGCAAAGATGAATTGATGTGATTTCATACCTGCTCGTTGCATTTTGCATAAGAGGTCCAGTACCTCCTCTCCAAAATTAGCCTGAGCATATCCTGTAAGCATTGCACTCAATAATATCAAGTCATGTTTGGTTTCCCTTTTGAACACTTTGTGTGCATACTCTATGCTACTGCACTTAGCATACATGGTAACAAGGGCACTAGCTATAGATATATTTGGTTCAAATCCATTTTCAATCACATGGACGTGAAGCTATTTTCCCTATTCCAGAACACCAAGGTTTGCACAAGCCCAAAAAACACTGACAAACGTAAATATGTCCAATATCAGGCTTAGATGATGCATTTCAGAAAAGAGTTCAAGGGCTTGCAGATCAAGTTCATTCTGCACACATGCTGCAATCATTGAATTCCACAATGATGAGCTTATTGTGGCCATTTCATCAAACACTTTGCATGCATAATCTACAATTCCATATTTTGCATACATTGTAACAATAGCACACCCCACATAAACATATGACCAAAATCCAATTTTAGCAATTGCAGGATGGTTTGAGAACTCATTCATTTTGCAACAAACTTGAAAAGGTTTGTAATTGGAGATGCTTAACTGAAAAATCTATTTTGTAAATAGTATTTAATCTTTTATTTTCCAGAAAATGCATATTATATTTGATTGCTGAGAAATAAAAAATACATCGATAATCAAACATCATTGAGACAAGCTATAACTATACCAACTACCCCTCCCTGCATAGGCAACAAGAGCCAACATATCCACCTCTAAAATCTACTTTCATTACTTGTGATCATTGATTATTATATAGCCAACTTCCATTATTATAAAGTGTTGGTTGTTCAATTTTCTCTTGTTTCTTATTACTGATGGTTGTTTAATTTGATATGTATTAGGCAACCTTTTGTGCATCGATTGGATCCAACAACCCCTATCCCTTTAAATTTTATACTGACATCTATTTATATCTATGCAGGTTGGTGTTGGGGATCCATATGCCATTACATTTCATTTACTAGATGACTGCAATAATGGATTTTCTTGGTCAGAAGGAAAATATGGTGACGTTGTAGTGAGTATCAATCCTGAGGCGGGGGTTTTTCAAGAACTTGTAATTGCTATAATTAAGATTTTGTGCCAATACTTGTTGGATGATTTGGTGCTAAAAGTTGAAATGGAATCAAAATGCCTCCGGCTGATTTCTTCTGATGTGCGTTACTTTTGTGTTTAAATGGTATTCCTTTTGTACAACAGTGTACTATTTTACTCTCTCATTTTCTCTGCTTTATAGCTGGTATGAAGGGTGCAGATAAACCATCTGTCATAGTTCATTTTGGACACAGAACTGATTTATTTGTTTTCCTAATCATTCTGAAAAGAGGTAGAAATAGTACATATGCATATTGATGACTGTTGTGGTAGAAAATTATGTAAGGGATCAAAACAACTGACTAAAATTCACCCCCTATTCTGCACACTCCACCTTTTATAAATTGTTTTCCACCATTCATCGACACCTAGTCTTGTTGTCCACCTAGCTTTCTCAATCTCCTTTTGGGATTCAAACATAGAATTATAGGGTTTCACTAGTCTTGTTTTTCCGAACAGTGCTTAGGTCTTTATCATTTCTTCTCATTTTTCTCTTAGTAGCTATCTTTTTGCACTATCTATACAAAGGAAACAGACAACCAGTGTTCTCATTTCACACACAATCACTCAAATCTAGACAAATCTTTGTTTTGACTCACTTTCAGAAATTTACAATCATGACATGATCAATGCACTCGACTTCCTTTGGAGGAATTACAAGAAATGATTCAATGGTATCAACAAATTTTATTGACTTTTACTCTACTGTGGTACTCAATTTTGAGGGAGATCATATAGAGATTGTCCCAAAATGCATGAACATTTTAGGGATTTTGAAAAGCACTGTACCAGGAGTTGTGAGCTAGAGAGATTGACATCTTGTTTATGATGGGAGAGAGACCCTTTCTATTTCACTTCTAGAGATCTGAAGATGCACTTTGGTGGAAATAGTACTGTTGTCTTTGGCATTTTCTTTTTGAAGAATATCTATTGGTGAGGACATCTTGATGGGTTGAAAATAGTATTTGTAGCTGATGCCTTTAGATTTTCAAGAAACATGGTTATTCTGGAGTATTTTTGGGGTCCCTTTTTTATGATTTCAGCACTATGCTGAAGATATCATTGGAAGACATGTCCATGATAGAAAACAATAGTAAGAAGGTTGCTTCTTGTGGCCTAGGACAACTTGTTAACATCTAGGCATTAATTCCAAGGAATTATTACTAGCAGAAAGGCACATTCATGGGTTTCCATCTTTAGGTCTGTTATAATGCATTCCTGACAGCAATGAGGGCACAATCACACTCATTAGAGGAGTTATTTATGCTTAGAAGGTGCAGTGGTGTGACAATTATCCTTTGTGAAGGAGACCCTTAAGACATGGGTGTGGTGAGTGTAAGTGTGGACAAAGGGGGAATTGAAGAGGTTTAAATTATGAAGGCCTTAGCACTATTGATTATGTCACAAAGTATTTCCACAATGAGTGGCAACTTATATTCCCAGCATGACATGCTTGAGGGAGAGAAAAGTATATTGGCATATATGAGTTCTCTTACTAGAATCAAGTGTTTAATGGTTCCTCCAAGAGTGGGGTGTCTTCCCATATCTAAAGTCTAACCCATTTTATATCTTCCCACAAGATGGAATCATTCTTTATGAATAAAGTAACCCAATCCTCAAACAAAAGATAACACCTCTAAAATGTGTTCTATGGGTGTTCTAAGAGGTGGAGCTCCTTATATACCTTGTTTTGAATACATCATTCATCAAATATACTTGGCGTGGGAGCTATCATAAATGTTGATTCAATGCTCATGATATTCCTAGAAATGTTTGCTACCAGGATAAGGCCAAAAATCACTTCAATTTTGAACTCCAATGAGTCAATGACATTGATTTCATGTATATATAACCATAATTATACTTTCTTATTCTCCTACAGATTTAGATTGGTATATAATACCTCATCTCCATCTTAACCATTATATATGCTGCTACAAGTCTCATAAATCCGTTGAGGTTAACTACGCTTCTAAAGACTTGTCTTGAGGTTCTACCATGCTCTCAGAAATTGTGTCCAAACTCTAGAAGGATTAGTAGGAAAACTTGGCACAATATATTCCTCACATGTCATATTGACTTCTCACAATATATTCCTAAAACAACGATGTATTTAGTCTGGACTCTGATCTTATAGTAGACAAGAATGTAAATGCTCCAATATTGGTATAAAAAAACTAGTTAAATTGGCAGTTATTTTGAACCTGTGCATTGTGGAATTCAACTTTCACTGAAGTGGGTGAGTGCATACATCGAGTTATCCAATTGTCCAACTGAAAATATTAGCATGCATGATATATGAAGGCTCAAGTGTATGCAATCTCTAGCTTCTAATATGCTCGGTGTTATGGAGGAAGTCATGTAAACATTGGTTTGGTGACTTTTGGAGATATTGCTACTTACATACTATAATCCTAATTTAAGTAGGGAAAGGACGGACTTAGATGAAGGAAAGAGAAAACCTTGTACAAAATATTGAATGCCTTATGCAATGAGCAATAACATCATAACATTCTTTCAATATATGTCTGGTTAACCTCACCTAAGCAAGGTCCCCAAAACCTTTATCCATATGGTATAATGGGTTCAACAAGCGATTCGATGCTTTCCTTAATCTAAATGTACACAGGGAACTGATTATCTAATAGAGTACTGCAAAATTTCCCATTGTCATGATCTTTTACCCATTTGAAATGCAAGCTCTATATTAACTTGATTGAATGAGGATCTTAATTGCAAATAATTATAGAAGAAACCTCTTTTTTTGACAATCTATGATACATAACAAGGCCTACTTCGTATAATGGTTACATTATCTTGTTAGAATGGAGACTAATGCATGGACTTCAATGTTTGATTCTATGAACAGATAATGCATGTAATGGTTACATTATCTTGCTAGAATGGATATTAATATGTAGAAATCAATGTTTGATTCTATGAAAAGATAATAAATAATAATAAACTCCAAGTACACAACCAATTATATTAACCTTTAATCCAACCCCTTATAGTATGATAAGTTTCCCATATAGTTGAAAATATACTGAAAATTCCCACTAGCTAGAAGGTAACTTTCCTAAATTATGATTAATGCTTTAAGTGATTTATGACTTTTTATCATTTAGTATTAAAAGAAAGTATGCTTCAAACATTCTAGTAGATAAATAAAGTAAAACCTTCATTAATATTAGCATTATTGATGAATGTATTGGTTAAATTTGGTATTTACCTTAACATTCACTACACTCTCAATTGAGAGTGACTTCAATTACATCTCTATTACAAATATGGTCACTAATAGATGTCGTTGAACTACCTACCTACCCTCATTCTAACCATCC
>JASDQU010194598.1:0-18917 GCA_032191745.1 Picea mariana | reverse complement strand
GGTTACTTACTTCCTAGTATCTTTTTCCTTCTAGGGTTTTGGATGATTGAGGCCTTAGGTTACTGATACCTCAACCATCCTCCCTCTTTTATTTAGCTCATCCATTATAATTTTTTTCTTCCAAAGACTTCCACTACAAAAGTGACTCCATTTACCCTAAAGCCACTAGTTCATACCTTACAATTGATTTATTGATGAAAACAACTTTCAAACCATCTACTTCAAGATATCTACTAACCACTTCTAACCTTAGATTAAGCCTAGTTACTAATTATCTTTATGTTGTTACAAAATATATATACAACCATCTATGAAAACATTTAAATCATCTTAAACACAAGTGTTAAAGATGATTTTTCATTGACTTCATTGCTTCTGACAAATACTAGCATATTGCCAATTTTAGGTTATTATTTTTGGCATTATTGAAGCTTTATTAAGGCATAATTGTGAAGGTATTGCTATATATACATTGTTGTAATAAATATTTTTGTTTCTTCATATTTTATTATCAGCTTATACTTTTATTCAAATTCAATGGTTTTATGAAGCACTAACATCAATTGGTACATGAAAATAGTGTTTTTTCTTGTTGTCTTGTTCTGGGAAGGTACACTAAAATAAATCTTTTCTTCATCTTATTAAAACCTTTGGGAATTTCTGATTAGAGTGACTTGTAAGAGGAGAATACATTTCTTGATACTATTACCTTTTCCTTCTCAAACCTCCAGGTGACCAGGGATGTCTCCCCTAGTGTACTACCCCTAAGGAGAAACATGTGTCTTGTTTAAGTGACAACGATAGGAAAACCTCATGTTACGCCAATTTATTGTTCACTTTCCTTTAGATTTTGGGCAAGTACAAATTTCACAATAACGATACCTACCCATTGTAATCTTATATATACACTCCCCTGACTTTAGTGATGATGAAATCACTATAAGGGGGGAATATCAGTGACCCTAGGGGGATTGATATGGAAAGTGATATGGTGATGAGTGAGTGCCCGTATAGGTCAATTTTATATATGGAAGAAGGATTGAATAAGAGTCTTTTATAAGGGTGAATGGTTTCCAACGGTTTGTGTACTTGCAAAATAGCGTTATCATTTGCTAGAACAAGACAAATGATGGAGATAATAACCTTAAAACAATGGTGATCGAGAAAGAATTCTTGATGTACCAAATTTTAGTATTATGAAAATAGATATCTTAGCAATACATGATAGAAATAACTGCAAATTTAACCATCCAAAATCTAGTACAAGATATCAGAAATAAAGCTAGCAATGACTAGTCAAACTTCCAATGATTAAAGAAAGACTTTGGTAGTGATTATTGTTTTTTATATGATGTTTTAATAATTTTATTATAAAATCCAAGTGTATGTAGAAAAAAATTGCTACAAAAGCAAAATACAACCACATAAATCAACAAGTAAACCATAAAAAAGATAGACAATAATCAATAGAACAATAATCTAGGTTTACAAGCAAATTTCAGTGGTAGATTAGAGAGTAAAGAGTGAAAGAAAGAGAGTTTTTATACAGCCCTAATGGTTGTAGAATTAATTTTTAACAACAAAGAGAAACACTAGGATAATCAAGACACCTCTAGGGAAAAAGAAGGACTAAAGCATGTAGAAATGAATCCAACATAGACAATTGCAATATCTCAACATTTCACATATACCGATTCAACTTAGAATAATTCCTAATCAATTGGGTTAATTGATTCTCTTTTGTAAGATCTAGTTTTGTTACTTGTCTATGGGTGTAATCCCTTTTTCTCTCTAGAGAAAACAAAACTAACAAGGTAAATCTAGGAGGGTGTAAGCCCCTTTACTCCTCATAGCAATCCTTTGCAAAATATAGCTTAGTCAAAGAAAAAAAGGTACACTTGATGGAGGTGTATTCCCTTATACTCCTCCAAGGTTCTAGGTTGATAGTTGAAACAACAAGAAACCAAACAATAAATGCAGAAATTCCTTACCAATTCCGAGAATAACATGAAGAATCCCTTCTTTATCAAGTATATTCCACAACATACTAAGAACAAAGAAGCCAAGAAATAGTGGCTAGCTTTGTTTAACCAAATGATCAAGAAAAAAAATCCAATATACATTCAATAGAGAGAGATAGAACAATTTTCCCAAGTAGGGTGAAAATTTTAGCCAAGAGAGAATAAAACTCTCCAAGTTATGATCTAAAAATGAAATTAGGTGAGATTTGTTTATATAAACTCAAATAAAACCAAGTTTTCCACTTTCCAAAATGTCAACAACAAATTAGGGAGGCCAACCTCCTTTTTTTTCCTTTACATTTTTAAAATTAAAATTTACAAAAATAAAATCCTCTTTTGGGGGTGACATCATGCCCTAAAGGGTGATGTTGGGCCACTAGGAGAGACATTTTTACCTAAGGTGAAAATTGTTGGGCCTGTAAAGGCCATATATACTACCAATAAGTTTCATATGCATGCCAAGAGTCTCTCTATACTACCAATAAGTTTCATATGCATGCCAAGAGTCTCTCTCTCCATAAATCCAAGCCACATCACAATCAAAACACCTTGCACCATCAAACCATAAACTTCTAAGAGATGACTTCATGCCCCAAAAGAGAAGAGTTTGGCCTCGAAAGGAAAATGTTTGAGTTGGTAAGGCTATTGAGTCACCTCCAATGGATAATACAATTCCTCAAAAGGAAATGTCCCTCATACAAGTTGTCCCAAGGATAGGGGGTGTATCATCAAACCTATGGGATTCATGACCAAAATGAAGGTCTAGGGAACCTTGTGCCTCCATATTCAAATTTTCACCTCTCAAGGACCTGCAAAGAAAAAAAAGTACGCCCTACAAGGGTCCACAAGTCACAATATCATACTAAGTAAGCCATATCTAATAAAATAACTACCCGAACATGTGGATCAAATCCTTCCTTTTCAAAATAAAAAAATGCTCAAAGACCTTATACAATTTTCCAAATTCAGATATGGGAGGAGTGTCATAATTAAGTAGGGGATGTTCCCAAGGAGACACATTTCTATTGCATTTAGTGAATGTGAGGTGAATGGGGTTATAATTATAGGTATGGTGTTTCATAACACACAAGGGGTCATATTGTCTCATTTATGGGTGCCTTTGTTGAGGGATAGCTACATTTTCCTCTTTTTGTTTTTAAAGAATATTTTTCCAAGCCCTTTATTATTTTGCAGGTTTTACCAAGTTGAAGATGTTAAGGGGAACTAAAAAGGAAATGCATATCCCACTGAAACTCTACCTTAGTTTACAATTATTTTCCAAGTTGAAGACAATAAGTTGCACTAAAGAGGAAATGCATAGCCCACATATGCTCTACCTTGGAATGCATTATTGATTAATTAGATATTTATTTGATGGGTCCCTCATTTTTTGAGAAGAGTTTCATTTCTCTCGAGATCCTAAGGTGAGATTTCATTGCATGATTTTTTTTTCCAGGGAACCTCTAAGTCTAATGGCCCCTTCTTCCCATGAAATGAGGTACATTCCCTTATTGATTCAATAAACCCAAAAACCTAAAAGATGGGGAGATATAGGGGAAGAAGCAATGGAAAGTGGAAAGTGTGAGTGGAAATGGTATGATGACGCTTTAAACAGACCCCCCAGTAGAAACCCTATCCTCAACGGTGACCCAATTACTAGGAGGACATCTCAATCACCAAGGTGAAATAAGGAAAAAGGAATAAATTCCAAGAAAAAATTTTCAAAATCAAGAAAGGATTCATTGAAACATTTTCAAATGCTTGATTTATTACAATGCCACTTACCACAACACTGGATTTGTTACCTCATGGAGCAAGGCTTGTTTTCCTCTGTGAGCCAAGATAGGTGTGGTGGATGCTACTGCCATCGATATGATGGTGACAAGTGGTGAGTGTAGGGATCTTTGTGATGGGATTCCTCTCATTACTGCATGTCTCCAACCTATGGGCCTCGAGACATCATCTCCATAGTTATCATTAGAAACTAGGGATAACATCTAGCTCCTACTTGGGGACATGTACTCACTATATAGTGAATGAGAAGCTCAGTATATCCTGGTAATACCTGTGTGTACACAAAATTAAACAAACCAACTATGGATATCGAGGGTGTCTCACTCACCCTTTGTCCATATGATAAAAAATTTCAAAATTTCAACTAATCTTTAAAATAAAATTTTATAAACTAACATGTAATACGATGAAAGAAAATGATGTAAAGAAACCATGTAATAATGCATGTAGAGAAAAATGAAAAAATACATATGACATGCAAACCTAAATAATCATGAGTGTTATCCCCATTTTGTGGGATAACTAAGAAGATAATGTGTCGAGGCCCTCAAGTTGCATATATAGAGTGCCGAGAGACCACATGACTAACAGTGTCCACATGCACATACAAAAGCTCACTCTATCACCACATTCTGATTCATTGTCAACACATCCACCACATTAGCTAGCTTTTGGAAGATAGATGGGTCTTGCTCCATGTGGTACAAGTCAGGTATTGTGGTAGGTAATCACCCTAATATTTGAGGCATTTAAACATGTTTTATTTAAACTCCATTTCATTATAGAATTCATGCTTGGACATTATGATTTTGACCTTGTTTCACCTCGGTGAGTGTCATATATTTCCTATTAAGTGGTCAACCTTTGGGGAATGTTTGTGACTGGGGCTCCCTTGAGGGGTTGTCATACCATTCCCAACCATACTTACCACTTTCTGCTCATTACATTTCCATCATATTTCCCTCTTCTAGGCCCTTTGACTTTAGTGACCCAAGAAGGGAATGTACCTAATTTCATGAGAAGAATGGGTTGAAGGCATGTAGGGATTGTTTTTGGATAAAAAGATAAAATCATAAATATAGACCTTCCAGATGCTTTTCCTAGGGATCCCCGAGAAAGAAATGAAACAATTCTCTATAATAAATGGGGGACCTACAAAAATAAATGATAGTGAATGCTTAAGGGGTTAGTTGGAGGATGGAAGGTATCCTCACAAGCTAGCCTATCACGATCATGGGTATTTAGAAATATTACATTACCATCATCTAGTCACCAAGCTAGGGTAGTGGCTCTCAATTACACAACTAAGAGAAAGGGGGTATCATCATGAGCTATCCCTATCATTTCCACGAGGTATTTGTGAATGAAATTGTCATTATCTAGACACCAAGACAGGACAATGGACTTCAATTTGTTCCTTAAAACATTATAGAATTAAAGAATGACAAGAATATGGGCTTGGAAAAAGTGCATGACAAACAAAGGTGCCACACACCCTTTATAAAGGAACCCATAAATGAGATAATACAAGCCCTTGTATGTCTTGAAACTCATCGACCTATGAATTCTAAAAACCTTCCACCTCATCATACACTACATGACCTTGAAAGGATATCCTTGGGAGAATCCCCTACTTAAGGGCTTTGGTCTACCCAATAGGACTTTTTTGACACCCCTCCCATACTTAAAATTGGTCAATTGTATAGGGTTTTTGAGCAAATGTTTAGGTTGATAAGGTAGTTTTGATGAACATGTTTAGGTTTCTTTATTATTAGATGTGGTTTACACTTGTCAAGATACCTTTGACTTGATATATTTGGAGGGTGTACCCTTTTGTTTTGTAGGACCTTTCCTGGTGGCCATTTTTTGGAGAACAAGCCTAGCTTGGGCTTCCATGGGGCAAGGATCCCACAAGATGGACAATGTAGGCGTGCACACTAGATCAAAAATACATATCTTTGGAGGATTGCATGGCACCATGGATGATTTTACCCAACCCCTAGTACCCAAATGACTTTCCTAGGAGAGGAAAAATGTCACCTTTTGACGGTTGACGTCATGCTTGAGGGGGTTTGATGGTGATGGAGTTATTGCACATTGACACTTGAAATATTTTGATGAGAGGAGACATTGATTGAACCTAAAACATTATGAGGAGGCTCAAGGAGCCCCAACAACCTCCATTTTCTTCTCCAATGACTTGCTCAGGTGCCAAAACATCCCCTAGAGGGGTGACATCATCTTATTTTTAGGGTTTCTATTGTGTTAAAGTGAAAATTAAATATTATTATGTGGTGCAAGGGGTAAGATAAGGTTTGTTGACCCATTCTCTTATGTTTTACCCTCTCTAAGTGGAAATACTATGTTTTAAGGTTTTTGTATAAATAGATATCATGTGAATCTCATTTCATAACATATCTCTCCCATTGTGAGAGGCTAAGGACTGAAATTTTCGCTACATTCAATATATTTTCTCTCTTTTTTTATGGTATGGTGTTCTCTTTGGTTATTGGATACATGATGATGATGCACTAACTTATGGAGGTCATTTATATCTCTTTATGGTGGTTTATCTTGGCATGGTAAGATTTTATCTTATTGCAACTTGAATTTGGTAATAACTACACTTGTTGTTGTTTTCTTTGTTCAAAGTTTAATGTTTTTGATAAGTTAAGTAGGGAGTATAAGGGCATACACCCCATAGAATAAACCCTAGCAAGGATACTTTATTTTGGGAATAAGAGGATTTATACCCCGAAGGAGGTAGTACCTCTATATATCTAGCTTGTGACCCCATTAACCCATTAATCAAAGGCACTAGTTGTTGCATTGGAGAAACAAAATACTTCATTGATAAACGCGAAAATTTCTTTGCTAGTTTATTTCTCACATTTATCTTGACATTTGGCATATTATCTAGAAGCCTCATTTAATAGTTTCATGTTGATATATATCTTTGTTTACTGCTTCTATTAGGGACATAAATCTTAACTTGTTTGTCCACTTGATATATTGCATTGTATACTTGGTTTTCCTTGTGTCTCAGGTAGGTAATATCTCTTTATAGGTCACTCAAGACTTTGGAAAAAAAAAACCTCTAGAATCATCACCAAAATCCCTTTTCCATTTAGCAACCTGACCTACATAGGCATCTGTTCATACACCCTTTTTTCATATCACTCCCCCTTAGGGTCACCAGGATCCCCCCTTGAGGTGATCACTTCACCTCTAAAGTGACGCCGAAACCTATCTAAGGTGACAATGGATAGGTGCTATCTTATTTTTCACCATTTTGGTGGTTGGGTTGGGATTTTCCCAACCTACAACTTGTGCAATAACAATGAGCAAGAAAGATGAAAATGCAAGAAAGAAAGATGACATGCCTACTTACCTAGGGCCCATGTCCTGAAGAGGTCGAGTGCTAGGTGATGTCAAGTGAAATCATACAACCTATGAATCCACCTACATAGTATCTCAACCAAGTTATTTCCCCTGTGCTTAATTATAAAATATATCAAGGACAAGTTAAGCATATAATAATCATGAATATGGACAAGCATATAATCAATCATAGAAAGCAATTGATGGAGGTGGGTGTTGGGCTCCATTTTTGTCATATTTTCCACCATACAAATACACTCATAGTTATATATTATCCCCACATTTCATGAATAATATATCCATAATTACACCATAAACCTCCATTATCTCCTGTTATTCATCCTATGTGTTTAATACATATTTTTACATAATTTTAGAGATTAAAACCATGATTATTGATTGTTGATGATGGTTTAATCCTATGTTTCTGTGTCTAAATGATATGTTCCCACACTATTTCTGCACTAGGAGTCATCTGATACCCACAATGAAGGTCATCTAATACCCTCATTGAAGGTCATCCGGTACTCACACTCCAAGTCATCCGGTACCAGAAGGTTCTACAATCATTCGGTACTTGCACAATCATATGGTACTTACACTCCATGTCATCCGGTACTCACACTCCATGTCATATGGTACTCACAATTCATCTCATCTGGTACTAGACTGTTCCATAAACCATCCCGTACCAGAATGTTCCAGGTCATCCAGTACCAACATCAACAACCATTCGATACTGAACTATAGTTGAAAATTTGGAATGCTTCTAGAGGAAAATCAAGGACATGGGTTTTGTCTAGAACGATGTTGAAATGCAGAAACTTTTGCCAAAATTTACCCAACTCACATGTGTGGACATCCATCTTAGAGGGAATGATTCTGCAAAAAATAGTAAATATCTGAAACTGCCAACTTGTGCCTCAATTTCCGTGCATATGGTATCATATCTAGAAATTCTACGATATAGGTTTTGTCTAGAATGTGGAAAATTGAGTAAAACATGGGAACTTTTTCAAAATTTGAATTTTTTTGGAAGATATGGGTGGATCTCTAACTCGAATCTTCCCAAATTGATGCCAAACCCATATTTTTGTGATTTTGCTAAAAATTTGTAAAATTGGTTTTAACCAAAATCTGAGTTTGGGGGATTCACTTCTATCTTTTCTCCTTGGATTTTTATGTATAAATAGAGCCTCATAGGGATGCGAAGGTAGTCATTATTTTCATGAAGTTTTTGTAAATGAGATATGTTCTCTTGTGAGAAAGCTTTAAGGAGTTTTTAGCCATTTAAGAAAAAAAAATTGATCTCAATGAAGAATTGACTGTTGTTGCCACATGGAACATCCTTCTATATTGATCTAAGTCTTTATTAGTAGAAATGACCTCCTGGGAAGGGCCCCTCAGTGAGGGTAAGTGTTTCCATACTTTATTTTGTAGATTACTATTGTTTTGTTTGTTTACATGCAATTCAATTTTGGTTTTGATTATTGATTGGATTCAACTCAGATGCATTTCAATTCCATCATTTACATTAGTTTTGGTAATTAAAAATCATATTTCATTTTACCCTTCATTTGTGTGCATCAATCCCATAAGTATCTTATTTTCATTAATTGTTTCCAATATTTTGTTTTTTGCAATTCATTCTCATTACATTTCAATTCATTTTCAAACCTTCTTCCCATATGTGCATCTTATCCTTTCTTCAGAAATCGATTGGAATAATACTCTTCAAGATCACATTCATATCAACAATTTTCGTATTCAATGCCACCCATTTTCTTTAACAAACAAATACATTTTGCAGCTGTTATACTCATCTATATTAAGTTCATAAAAAGAGATCAATTGTAGAAGGTATTTTTTTCTCTCCAATTCTTTATATCCCACTTACAATTCTACCCACAAACCCTCTACCACACCCACAAATTATGTCCACACATTCGCCCTTTGTTTCAGATATAATCTATTTTGTCATATGCATATATCCATCATGCATTAGATCTATTCCATTACATAATAATATCTCCATTAAATTTCATTTCTATTTTTCTATTGTTTATTTCTTCATAGATTGACTAATTCATTAAGACTTTATCATATACATAATCTTTTGAATGTAGAAAATAAACAAGTATCACTCTCTATTCATTATTTTCTTCCTAAAACTTAGTTAGACATTTCTTCTAAATTCTCATTGTATTAAATATCCATCACTCTTGTGCATTTGATTCACTCATTATTTCTTTATGATTAGTGTATACATTTAAAATGATGATTTTGAGTCTAAGTGAATCTCAGGAGTTGATTGAGTTTGATGATTTTGAGTTTCTTGCACTTTACTTCCTGCACCTAGTTTCATTTCCTACACTTTGTTCCTACACTAGTTTAACATTTCTGATTTTTGCACTAGTTTAGCATTTTCATTTCCCTTTGCTTGTTTCTTTCATTCCATTTAAGTGTGGATCCACTATAGTAAATAATCATTGAAGGACAAGAAACTTAAGTAAGATACTCATTATTAATCACATGAACATCACCACGAGTGCATGAAAGACTGTGATCTAAGCCTTTATAACACTAAGTTATTCCTATGTCCTAGTGATGAATACTTAGTGTTTACCTCCTGCAGTTTACATTTAAATTCTATAGTGTGGGTTTGAAGATTGTTTTGTCTGCTTTAGATTAGGATAGACTAGGATTCAATCTTTCATTTCATGTGCTTGCACCTTGAAGCTTATGAGCCCCAGTTGATAATTTAATGTGGGAATTAATAGTGGATATATTATCCCCACATTTTTGGTGTCGTTGTCGAGGAGGTGCTAACGAGATTAGAGCATAGGTAGGTTTCTTTTTCTCCAAAGCCTTGACTATTCCTTTCATGCAAGTGTGTTTATTTTCATGAAAGTGTGGTGTGCTTTTAAGGACTACCTAAGGGCGGAGAAAATATAGTACGACATGAAGGAAGATCCCACACATCCACTTTAGTGGGGTTTCTCCAAAGTTAGGTTGTCATCTTCCTTTTAGTATTTAGAATTTGTGTTTTATTAGCATTAGACATTTTTTTTATTTATATATATGAGAAGAGAAGCTAACTTGTGTGAACAGATAACTTGTTGACAGCAGGGTCCTAGTAGCATGGTGGCTCTTTGAGTATATAATTGTTTTGCTTACATTTTCTTTTAGTTTGCTTCTATTTATTTCTTTAGTATTTTTTTAAAATTTTGGGCACTGTAAGAACCCCCCCCTCTACATTAATCCATGTGTGAAACAAGACCCTTCAACGAACAACAAGGAATCAAATATGATCAAGAGTTTGGAATAACTCTCTCCATTCTAGCAATAGTTGGGATCTCAATCTCTACCTCACAACAGGAACAAATATTGAGAGAAGTCAAGAACCTATTTGTCTCTCCAAAAAAACAATATTTTCATGAGCTACATCCTCAAGAATATCTATAAGCCTCCTTTGATCACCCTTTCCAACCTGTAGGAGACTGAAGAATCATTCAATGGAGAGAAAATACTAGAACCTGAGATCAAGAAGTTCTTGACATGCATATCGCTAGATCCAGTATGCATCTAAGAGATAAACGATCCGAAATAAGATGATATGTGTGGAATGATAGAGGGAGACATGAAGAGTGGTCTAAATGAGGAAGTGAAGTAAGAACATCAATATTACATTGGACATTGGTTCTAGACGACAACCATATTGAACCACCACTCTCTTCTTCAACAACTCTTGACATCATCATCAAAGCAATTGGTTATTCATATTTTGGTATACATTAAATATTATCTTTCAAACCCGAGTATGAATGTATTTCTACACCTGTTTTGCACATGGTTACATTGGAAATATTCTTACACGTGAAATATGATTTCTTGTTCTTAGAAAGGAGAGTAAAAGTTGCATGTTAGTTAACCTAGTTATAAATAAATGCAACATGTTTTCATGTTTCTTTTCAAATAAATTAATTGAGATGAATATAATAATGGTGATCTAACATAAAAAACCAAAACAACTTAGGATATTTATTCGTCTTATTACAGACATATTTATGACTATTAATAATAACAATTTCTCATAATCCTAATCTTTAAAATATTATGGGGATTTAAAAAATCTTTATGGTCTACATAATGATGCCCATAGGTAACTTGTACATCCTAGTTTCCTATTAGAACTTGTTATTCAAGCATTATTATCAAATAATAGCAGGAGAGTGAATGAAACTTCTACTTATGAGGGTACCCAATCTTATATGGAGAAGATGAACTTGGGGGCTAGAGGCACCTTTAGGTCATTCTCTCATGGTCTCATCCACCACACATTAAGTAAGTTTGACCATGATATGTCTTTCGAATAATCTCAATACATAAGTCTATTTTTCATGTGAACAATATTTTATGGGCAATCTATAAAATATATTCCAACCCAATACCATTCCATCTTGTAAAAAGGTTTTGAAATATGGTTCCCCATTCAACCATGTGAAAGAAATCTATAAATTTTATCTTAAGGGTAAAGTTTGGGACAAGAACCTTTGATGGAAAAAGGGTGTAAGAAGAACCCGTCAGGATACTGAACATGCCTACTAGCAGTGGGTACTGGCCTATTGTATAACTAGGAAAACCCATCAGGGTATTGAACAAGCTCATGGGAAATGGAGCATTATTCTTGGGAAGTATATTTATTAGATATCAAAATTACCCCATCGGAGTACTAAATAGGCTTGATGGAAATGAGTTCTGATTTTGATGTCGTTCATTATGCCTAATCTATATTTGTCCGTATGAACAATATACTTGTGTAAATCCTTAAGAAGAAGCATGGATGGTTGAACAAAAGGATAATGAATCTCATCTAAATTTCCATTTGAAAATGTCTGTAAGATGGTCTTAAGACCCCATGATTCATACCTAGGATGTCATTGTCCTAGAAGTGGGACCCATAAGTGTAGGAGTCTAATAAACTCAAATGAGAACTTTATCAATATCACTTGAATGAAATAAATTATCTGAGAAATTAAACAGGGATAATTGATTTCCTATTGGTTTCTCATTTATTAAATACCACTTATCTCCTCGTGTTTTCATGTTTAAGGATGAAAGGAAAAATACCCCATCATAATTTACATGGTTTATTTAGCATAAAACTGTTAATGATTGATGAAATCATATGTAATAAGTAATTTAGGAATTTCCTTTATGCTTGTAATATTTTAAAACAAATTTCATTTTCAAATTTGTAAGCATGAATAAAGTTTAAGTTCTGGTTTTTTCTTTAAGCATGGCATCAATGTTTATTTCTTCTCTCATAATATAAATATTGGTTTAGTTATTTTAGATATTTTTTTTCTGGTATTACTGGTATAGAAACTAGTAGGTTCTTGTACCAACAGTACACAAATTTAAATATTTTTTGAGGGTGATTTTTGCAAGATATTTTCAGCAGTCCTCAACTCTGGCATACTTCATTTCCCTCCTTCAGTCAACATGCACTGATTCAACATATTCCTCCTTCAGCTTGCATCAATTTTGTGTCCTAATAAGAGTTTGCATGAGGACATGAAAATCAATAGGAGTGAGGGAGAGAGAGAGACATAGGTAATATCAACAATTCGAATTTCATCAGCTTCCATCAGTTCTCACTCTTGCTCCACCTCATCTTCGAATTTCAGCAGTCGACATCATGATTTTGCAAACATTTCATCTTGTTTTGCATAGTTTCCACTTCAACATGCATTAAAATTCAAAGAAACGGCAACTTGAGATAAAACTAGTACAAATATTTTTAATGTACTAAGAACTTGGAAAACATGATGGATAGCCACTATTACCCACTCCACACTCCACTATGCATTATGAAAAGTAATCAGTAAAACCTCCATCTTCACTCCACTTGTCATAATGAAAAATATACTCTGATGATAAGACCAAGTAATGAAAAGGAAATATGTGGTATAAAAATACAAAGAAACATTTATAGTGTCTTCTCTTTGTACATCATAAAACATTCTTATGTCATCTCAAAGAGGATGAAATCATCGTTCCCTATCCAAACAAAGAACCACAATGTAGATATTGGTCTTGAAATTGATGTAGGATACAAATTATAAAGGCATCCAAGTTCATACGACCACCATAACCATCATTTTATAAACCATTCTCCACATGCACACCATTCACCATCACTCTGATACCCCATCCATTACTTGTCCTCCATTTTTATGATAATTTTGTTTCTTTTTTTAAAATTTAAAAGTGTCGCTCCAAAAGAACCAACACCTACACAAAGGAAACAATGTCACATAAATCTATAAATAGAGTATCATAAGTTCTTCACCTTGTTTGCATGAGGACATGCAAATCCTTGGGTTTGGGGGTTTGTTGGGCTCCATTTTTTTCATATTTTTCTCTATACAAATACACTCATTATTATATATTCTCCCCACATTTCGTCAATAATATATCCCTAATTACACCATAAAAATCCATTATCTCATGTTATTCATCCTATGTGGTTAATACATATTTTTACATTCTTTTAGTGATTAAAAGGATGACTATACGATAGTTTTGTTGTTGATGGCTTAATCATATGTTTCTATTTCTAAACAATATGTTCCTGCACTATTCTCACACTGGAATTCATCAGGTACCCACACTGGAGGTCATCTAGTACTCACACTCCAAGTCATCTAGTACCAAAAGGTTCTACAGTCATCTGATACCTGCACAGTCATCCGGTACTCACACTCCATGTCATCTAGTACTCGCAATTCATCTCATCCAGTACTCACACTCCATGTCATCTGATAATCGTAATTCAACTCATTTGGTACCAAGATGTTCCAAAAACCATCTGGTACCAGAATGTTCCTGGTCATCCGGTACCAGCATCAACAACCATATGGTACCGAACTATAGTCGAAAATTTGGAATGCTTATAGAGGAAAATCGGGGACATGGGTTTTGTCTAGAACGATGTCGACTATGGAAAGTTGTGCCATAATTCACCTAGATCGCACATGTGGACCTCCATATTAGGGGGAATGATTCTACAAAAATTAATAAAGGTCTCAAACTTCCAACTTGCGCCTCAATTTCCATGTAGATGGTATCATATCTAGAAATTCTACAATATGGGTTTTGTCTATAATATGAAAAATTAAGTTAAACAAGGGCACGTTTTCAAAATTAAAATTTTTTTGGAAGATATGGGTGGATCTCTAACTCGAATCTACCCAAATTGATGAAAAACCCAGATTTTTGTGATTTTTCTCTAAAATTTGTAAAATTGGTTTTAACCAAAATCTGAGTTGGGGGGATTTGCTTCTATCCTTTCTCCTTGGATTTGTATGTATAAATAGAGACTCATAGGGATGATAAGGTAGTCATTATTGTCATGAATTTGTTTTAAATGAGAGATTTATTCTTTTCAGAAAGCTTTAAGGAGTTGTTAACCATGTAAAAACAACGTTTTTGATATCAATGAAAAATTGATTGTGGTTGCCACATGGAGCATCCTTCTAGCTTGATCTGATTCTTTCTTAGAATCACTGGCCTCTTGGGAAGGTCCCCTTAGTGAGCGTAAGTGTTTCCATACTTTATTTTGTAGATTAGAATTGTGTTTTTTTTTTACATGCAATTCCATTTTGGCTTTGATTATCGATTGGATTCAACTCAGATGCATTTCAATTCTATCCTTTGCATTAGTTTTGTTAATTAAAACTCATATTTCATTTTACCCTTCATTTGTGTGCACCAATATTGTAGATATGTTATTTTCACTAATTGTTTCCAATACTTTGTTTTTTGCAATTCATTCTCATTGCATTTCAATTCATTTCCAAACCTTCTTCCCATATGTTCATCGTATCCTTTCTTCAGAAATCAATTGGAATAATACTCTTCAAGATCACATTCATATGAATAGTTTTCATATTCGTTTCCACCCATTTTCATTAACAAACAAATACCTTTTGCAGTTGTTATACTCATCTAGATTTAGTTCATACAAAGAGATAAATTGTAGAAGGTATTGTTCGTTCTCAAATTGTTTATATCCCACTTGCAATTATACCCACAAACGCTCTGCCACACCCACAAATTATGTCCACACATTCGGCCTTTGTTTCATATCTAATCCATTCTGTCATATGCATATATCCATCATGCATTAGATATATTCCATTACATAATCATATCTTCATTACATCTCATTTCTATTTTGATATTGTTTATTGCTTCAGAGATTGACTAATTCATTAAGACCTTATCATATACAGAATCTTTTGAGTGAAAAAAATAAGCAAGTATCACTCTCCATTCATTATTTTATTCCTAAAACTTAGTTAGAAATTTCTTCTAAATGCCCATTGTATTAAATATTCATCACTCTTGTGCATTTTATTCACTCATTATTTCTTTATGATCGGTGTATACATTCAAAAGGGTGGTTTTGAGTCTAAGTGAATCTCAGGTGTTGATTTAGTTTGATGATTTTGAGTTTCCCTCACTTTACTTCTTGTACCTAGTTTCATTTCCTGCACTAGTTTAACATTTTTTATTCCTGCACTAGTTTAGCATTTTCATTTCCATTTGCATGTTTCTTTTATTGCATTTAACTGTTGGTCCACTATAGGAAATAATATAATCATTGAAGGACATGAAAATTAAGTAAGCTGCTCATGATTAATCACATAAACATCACCTTGAGTGCATGAAAGACTGTGATCTAAGCCTTTATAGCACTAAGTTATTCATGTGTCCCAGTGATGAATCCTTATTGTTTACCTCCCACAGTTTACATTTAAATTTTGCAGTGTGGGTTTGAATATTTTTTTCCAGCTTTAGATTAGGCTAGACTAGGCTTTGATTTTGCATTTCTTGTCCTTTAACCTCTAACCTTACGAGCCCCGGTTGATAATTTAATGTGGGAATAAATAGTGGGTATATTTATCCCCACAATGGGTGGGAGGGAGAAAATCCTGCTAGAAAGAATGGCCACAATCTTGGTCCACCCATATCTGAATAGGGTTACGACATATAGGTGATGGCTTTTCTTCTTCCTCACTCATATGGTCACTTCTTTCTGAATATTGAGAGGAGATGAGAGATCAGAATAAAATTGCATGGCTTCCCAAAGAAGAAGGTAAGAGGTAAGAAATAGTCCCACTACTGGAAATTTTTTGCACGTTCATATGCAAATCCCTGCAAAAATCCCGAAGAAGAGAACATTGTTTCCTAATAGTGTGAGCCTTTCATTTTTCTAGGTTGATCAGGGTCCCATGTTTATCAATATTTGAATTCTAGGATGGTGGGATATTTTCTTAATATAACCAATTTAAATTCCTCAAAGGATATGCATCACAACTCTTGAGGCATGATTGGAAATAATCATGAGTATGTTGTAACAAGACATCCCTGAGTGGATGAAACCAATCTATGCTAATTTTTTTCTTCCATTTCTAGGGATAACTAAGGAGGTGATGGATCAAGGACCTTGGGTTGTATACATGGAGTATCAAGAAATGGATTGACTGATAGTGTTCATGGATGAGAAAATAAATCCCCACATCACACCACTCATAACATGATGATCGATGGCTACACCATTAACCAGAACATCTTGGCTCATAGAGGACACCATGTCTTTCTCCATGAGGTAACAAGTCCAATGTTGTGGTAAGTGTAATTTTAATAAATGAATCCTTTGAATATGTTGAAAAGGGTTCTTCCTTGATTTTGAGAATGTTTTCTTCTAAATTATTCTCTTTTCCTTATTTCACCTTGGTGGTTGACATTTTTGTCCTAGTAAGTGGTCACCCTGGGGGAAATGGGTTCTATTGTAGAGTCTCCTCGATGGTTCATCGTATTTCTCTTGCACATACCTACAAATTTCCGTGTTTATTTCCCTTCATTTTCTCATCTTTTGGGTTTTCGAGCCACATTGACCCAAGAATGGCTTGTATCTCAACTCATGGCAAGAAGGGGTTGAAGCTTTAGAGGATTCTAACTGAAAAAATATAAAATCCAATCATAAAACTTCCATATGCTCTCCCAGGTATCCAAAGAAAAATGAAATGTTTCTCATAAGAATTGAGGGCTCTGTAGAATAAATAACTAATTAAACATGTCAACAAGGTTGAGCATGTGGGAAATTCTTTTCATGCTTAGGTAGAAGTCCCACACATTGTCTTTAACTTTGGGAAGCATAGTGTGAACAAGGTAGAGTTAAAGTAGGAAATTTTTTCATGCTTAGGTAGAAGTCCCATTTTAACTTCAACTTGGAAACACTATAAGAAATTAATGGAAAAAAGGGTTTGGAAAAATCATGCATCGCGGACAAAGGGAAGCACACCCTCTACAAAGGCACCCATAAATGAGAAAATATGAGCACTTGTATGTCGAGAAACCCCATGCCCAAATTAATGACCTCCATCCACCTAGGAAACACACCTTGACTTGGGGAATGATTCACCCAATAGGTCACCATGAAAACCCTCCCATACCTAAATTTGGCAAGTTGGATAAGGTCTTTGAGATTATTTTTTTATTTTGAGAGGGGGGACTTGATGAACATTTTTGGGTGGTTATTTTATTATACATGTCCTACTTGACATGATTATTGTGAACTGTGAGCCCTTGGAGGGAAAATTTGTTTGTCTTTACAGGGCCTTGACAGGTGGAAGTCATTTCGTGAAGGAACAAGGTCACTTGGACTTTCACTTGGGGCATGGAGCTCACTGGATGGATTTTGCACCCGTTCTCCTTTGAAAATTGGAAGATGAGTGTTTGTTGTTGGGAAAAACACCCTACGGACTAGCAAACTAGGGTCAGACTTGCATGCAGATTTGACCGAATAGAAAATACTTTTTTACCTACATCCCAAAATTTAAATCCCTTTTTCTCAGTAAATGCATGGAAAAGGACCACCTATCTTATTATCGGTATTCGATGTAGATCCTCTGTTGCACTTTGATTACTTTCTTGTGCTACTCCTTCCACAGATGACCTTCACTCAAGACAAACAACAACTATGCATGGATGCTACTTCTATACTCAAGGGTTAGAAATCAAGCATAAATTAATCAAACCATAGACAATTCATGAATTGGGACGGGAACCACATTCTTTTTATTACTGAAAGTGAATCAACTTACAAAAGCTGAGACCAGCCACTGCTCCTTGAACCTGATCCTGGGCTCCTCTTCTTCTGTCCTTCAACTACTTTGCATTAAATCTCCTTTGGCATGAGGAAAGGCTAAAGGGTTGGGACAATGGATTACGTAAATGGGTAGAGTTTCTTCACTATATTTTTTCCTCCTCCAAATGGTACCCCTACCCCCTCTTTTATAGGCTAGAAGGAGCTAGGGTTTTGGACGAATCCTCGACCATGCATGGCCGGGAGTTTCAGTTAACTGACCCATAGCTTTTTGTTCCATCGACAACTTTCCTTTTTTCGTGCTTTAGTAGGTACACGCGGGTTGTTGTGAGCTAGCTAGCATGTACACATGTGCAGTAATGGGTTAGGGTGCGTGGGCCTTTACACAAGAGGATTTTCAAAGAGTTGTTCAACAAAGTTTTGGAAAAGAAGGGAAATGAGTTGGCCTGATGCCAGGTAAGCATATGTGGTGCAATTTAGGGTTATAACAGATGCCCCCTAATGTGTGAGGTCAAAAGAGCATATGATGGCTGAAATACATT
>JASDQU010194597.1:11626-21829 GCA_032191745.1 Picea mariana | reverse complement strand
TTTGATCCTTTATTACAACTTGGTGAGGTAAAAATTCTATGGTTTTACCTTCATCTGAATGAGTGATTTGATATGATAATAGAAGATTACATGAAATAATATTAACACATAATACATCATTAAAATGAACATTATATACCTAAACTATTCCATACCCTACAACACTAAGATATCTATCATCATGACCAAATATTTTCTTGGTTTTACGATAATTTATAGAAGAAAATATGGCTTTATTCTTATCCATATGATAAGAATCTATAGAATCACTAATCCATTGATCATAAGAAGAATTAGAAATTGCATTGAAGGAGAAACAAAAAGAAGAAAGTGCATGTCCATTAGAAGTAGAGGAGGAAGTAAAGTCAATATGGATGCTGTGCTTCTACATTATTTCTTCTAAATATTCCATCTTCTTAAAAAAATTGGATTCATCATGACCATATTTCCCACAAAAGTTTCAATGTCTATCACTCTTATTACCTTTATATTTTTCTCCTTTGTCACCATTAGGAGCACGAGTTGGCAGAGAGGATTTGGGACCACTGTTTTTCTTATTGTTGTGGTGATGATGTTTCTTCTTGGGATTCTTTGATTTATATTTCTACTAGGACACTAAGGCTTTCTTGGATTTACCTGTAATGATAATCAGTCCAAGTTGTAGAATATTTTATGGCTCTTGAATAAGAGCATCAAGAAGGGACTCAAGAGAAGGTTTTTTTATAAGAACTCCCTAGATATTATTTAGTGGCATAAAAGGTAGCTACAAAAAGAGAATATGCACTTCCAATCTTAGAAAGAATAACATATATGAATTTATATTAAGTTAGATCTAGTTTACATTTTATACACAAAATTCTAAGTGTTTTGAACTTAGACAAGTAATATTAATTGCAAGAAAAATAATTTGGACTTAAAGTCATTAACATCTAATTTTCTAACTAGTGAGCTCGAATAATATTGTGTTTACCAAACACAATTTGAATCTTCTCCCAATATTTATTGGGGACGTCAAGTCCTTGAAGGTGAAACCGCATATTTGAAAGACACGTACAAACATCATGAATACTATGCAACTGATACAAAAATTCAAGAAGGAATTCATAATGAAATGATTCTAACGCATAGATGTTACCATTGTGCAAGAAAAATAGGAATTTATCTACCAGGGCATGGTGCAACTCAATTGAAGAATATCGGAAGTGAAACATAGCTTGTAGTGCATGAAATAGACAGTATGTTGCAGTGGATGAAAATGTAGCTAATCTGAAAAGACTATGTTTGCTTAGTACTAATTCAATGTTAGTATCTACACTCAACCATTTTTTCATTTAATATCTTTCAACATGTAATATAAATGTCATCTTGTAATTTGTGTGTCCCAAGTTGTTTTAAGCAATGTTTAGCATGTTATGTAAATAGCAAGAAAAAAATGAACAATACAAATACCACAATGAACACCTAATTTATTTTCTTTTTTTGGTTTCTCTAGATTTGACGTCTTCAACTTCAACATCTCCTACTCACAATAATATATTCGTGGACACAAAAAAAGTAACGGGTCTATAAGMACATCATAAAAAAAACATGAAATAAACAATATTACAATTGATTTTCTTCATATATGGAAAGATTAAATGTTATTATAGACAAAAACATATATAAACATGTCTCCAATGCAGAATGTCATCCTAGCAAGCCCATTGCATGTTGTCCCAACACCCCCATGGAACAGGGTTTCAACCCTTGGTTCCCTTCCTTCATCATATATAAGTAAGAGGAGGAAGACAATGACATGGCCATGTTGTGTCACACCACCATGGCACCCACAAACAAGCCTTGGTCATAGCATTAAGCCTAGTGACGACATAAAGAACTAGCCGCTAAAGTTAAAGGGATTAGACTGTTTGGAAGTCTAAGTTCTCATAATGACTCATGTTTGTTGAAGTCTGAATGGTCTGAACGGTCCAATCCAAGTGGATCCACACTTCGATAACAAGCAACTTGACGATACCTTAACAGACATTGTTGGAAGAAGGCTATAAAACCTATCGAACCATAAGGAAACATATTGAAAGAAGGATAGGCTTTGATACAAACCGTTAAGCCTTTGACTCCAATGCTAGAGGGACCAGGATTCTATCTAGAAAAAACTGCGAGCACAAGTGGAGACATGAAAACTTTAACATGAAACAACTTTCGAACTAGAGGCCAGTTATAAGCATCATGGCAGTCATATGAAAGGTGTTGATGAGAAGAAGAAGATGAAACACAATTTTCCCTTCTACAAAAAAAATAAAAATTAATTGGGACTTATAGTGCTGAAAGTTTAAATTATGGCGAGTATGATTTAAAAATAAAAATGAACAAAACAAATAAACATGTAGAAATATAAATTATGATTGCATTCTTTCAATAAATCTTGGAATCTACAATTTGACTAGTAGTTTCAAGATAAACAATGCAATATAACAAGTCCAAACAAGGTGCATCCAAGAAACCTAGACCATACATAATTAAATGAGAAAACCTATAAAGAAATAAATCTCACAAATCCTGCCAAAAATTGTTGGATTTGCATATTTGAGTGGTTAAATCTTTTTAATCCTAGACTAAATCCATTTATAAATTCACAAATACAATATAAACAACAAAAAATTGTGATTTTGTCCAGATTTATGTAACAAAATTTAAACTAAAAAAACAAAACTTAGATTATTTAAACAACTCAAAAGTTTCCATTTCTTCTTTCTAAGAAGAAGAAAAATAAATAAAAAATTAATACTTCCGTTTATTAAAATAAATCTACCCTAACTAAATATAAAAGTCTGAAAGTTCTTTGATGATTCAATCTATTTTAATATCATTTTTTGTTAAATTTATAAATGTATTCGACAAATGAAGCGTGTTTTGACTGGTTCAACGTCTGGAGGAGTCGGACTTTATATTATTGACCAACAGAAGATTTATCTCAGTCGATGAGGGTGTTCTCCGATCAGAGCCAAAGGTTTCTCGATGGAAYTAATTTCAAAGTCAAAATTTACTAGTGGGAGGTGTGCAGAAGACTTAGACTAATAGAACAGGATTCATTTAGGATGGCTTTGTAAGTCCACTCCATTCCATTCAATATGTCAAACGAATCCCCAAAATCATATTATAAACACAATTTGCCACGGTTCCTCTGTTCTCAGCTCCCCTCCTCTCCGCGTGAGGACTTCCTATATATATATATTTGCATGTAAATATTATCGTTATTCCTCCTCTGATATTGATATTATTGCCATATCGTTATTGATATCGATATCGTTATTAGTGCCATATCGTGATATTGATATTAGTGCCATCAATAGTGAGGACTGTGAAGAGAAGGACTGTGACGTCGCAGCGATATGGATATGAGAATAGCAGCGCGACTGGCAATATTGATTGCCCTGATTATGGTGGTCACGATGGTTAGTGAAGGTTCAGCTAGCAGGGCGCTGAAATTGAAATTCATATCTGAGGGAGATCAAGTGGAAAATAATAACAATATTGAGATGAAGATTGGGTTGTTCGAATCGCTTCCAAAGGGTTCCGTAGCTCCAATGGGGCCATCTTAGTGTAAAAACTACAGGTCTTCCGGTGGAGGTTCGTGTCCAGTTTAACCAGATTAATAATCCTTGAATCCAATTGTTCACTAACAGGCCTTCCAAATCATGGACCGGAGATTGTAATTAAAACATTGTCATTGTCTAGATAACTGAGACAAACAAATTACATTTGTTCAAATATTCTTTATTAATCCTGACTGTCACCTATTATTTTGGATTTATGTTTTAAGAGCCTCCCACAAAAGTAATTGTCTATCTATATGACTAAAGGATTGAGTTTTCCTTCATAAAGAAAATTAATGCAATGAAGAATTTTATTATAAAACCACTATTTGAGAAATAGCATATCTACGGTTTCCGTGAGGTTGGAAGGGCATGCATGTCTATTAATACTACATAGGCTCATTCCCTATGTAAAGAATGAGATATAATTTTTTCTATGGTTTCCGTGAGGTTGGAAGGGCATGCATATCTAAAGAATGGAAGGGCTCATTCCCTATCTAAAGAATGAGATACAATTTTTTTATATCGAAAATAAGATAGATGTGAGAGTGGGATCCCATCACGTTAATCGAAGAGATCATGCCAAGTGGAGGATAAAAAGAATAGAGAGGTGGATAAAAGGATAGAGAGCTATAAGTAAGTGGCTCATTATAAATTCATAATAATAATAAAGTTTATAAACTATAGGAGAGAAAGAACAAAGGGACCATGGAGATCTAATATGGTATCTAAGGATGTGATGGTAAGGATGTTAGAGAGATGATATGGTAGTGTTAAAGGATGATACATGGACATTATTATCATAGTAACATCCATGTGTCATGTTATGTTAACAAGATGCTACATTAATAAAAGAAAAATGTTAAAAAATAAAGTCAAAATATTATTTTTGTCATAACTAAAGTAGCTAAAGTCGAAATCATGTGAAATTTTATATGTAAACCCTATAAAACCCTAATTACAAAGTAATGCAATATTCAACCAGATTTAACACATCTAAGAACTTAGCATATGGAAATAGATCAGATCTAGCATTCATTCACATTACTAAGCACTAAGCTAGTATACCAGATGCATCATACATAAAGATATCGAAACTAAGCATAAATCACATCACTAACATACAACCATAATCCACAAAGCAACCATAACACAGGATATATGTGGTTCACCCTAGTTTGAGGCTACGTCCATCAACTCTTCGTCTTCTTTATTATCTTATGTCAATCTCCTTACATGCAGAAAGCCCCGGAATTGACTCCGCATAGGACAGGAGATCTGTGCACACCTCGCGAGATCCTCCTTCCCCAAGCTAGGTTTAAGCAAAAAGCCTTCTTAGTGTCTATACACAAGCTTCTTACAATCACATGCACTTAGCTCTGCAAGTTCTTAACACATTGCATGCACAAAGCATCCACAACGGTTCGCACTTAGCACATTGGCCTCTTCCTACATTGCCTAGATATTTATTTATACATTTAAAAAATGGCTTAGACATGGGTAAACCCATGGGTTGACATCCCATACCCATTACATAAACCCTAATCCCAAAAACTGCCCTAGAAAGGGGGCAAGCTCTTGTGATCTCTGCTTCGATGTTCGCTCTGCCTTCGACTAGCCTGTCGAAGCCCCAAAAGAGGTCAAACATGACCAAGGATCTCCAAAACTTAATTAAGGGCCAACAGGCCCCCAACACTCACCTGTGACTCGTCCCGAGTCACTCTGGTCAGGGTAACTTTGCCTCAAACGCCTCGAGCTTGGCTCGAGCTGCTTTAACCTGTTGTTGCACCAAGGCCTTTCACTCGACGAACTCTTGAATAACTACCTCGTTCACAGGTCCTTATAAGCATTGTTCTACTGAAGTGACTACTTATTCTAGCTCTGCTCCTCGGCCTTCAATCTCCTCGAAAAGTAGGCAAGTTGCATCATGGATTGGCTAGAGCTTCTGTGTCACTTCCATGAATTTGCTTTGGATGGCATGCACCTATTGCTGAGCCATGCACTTTTCTTGGGATATTTTCATCCTCTCATCTGTTTATAGGAGTTTCAACTCCACTTGTACTATTGTCGTTTGCTTCTTTGCTTCCTGGAGCTGCGACTCCAGCATCTTCAGTTCAGGGTCCTCAGTAAGGCGCTCATAATTCTGAGCACTGCGACTTCTTAGTTGTTTACATTCCACGGCTAATGCTTTGATCCTTTCAACTGCACTCTAGGAAGTTTCTTCTCTCTCGTCTCGCACTTCCCACAGAGTGCTTGGCACAATTTGTAGCTCTAATTAAGCGACCCACTATTGAAACTACTGAATGCATTCAACAAGCTTAACGAATTTATTTACTACCAAGTCTTCTTCCATCTTCTCCAAGCTTGTCACAGAGTGAGTTTCTCTATTGACTGCTTCTTTAACTATGACCTGCTCCGCAAGCAGTTGTTCTTTCTCCTGCTGGATTTGCTCTTTATTTTCTTAAAACTTGGTTTGGAGGTCGTCCTTATCCTACTGCGAAACTCAACATTTCTATATGATTTCCTCTTGTGTGTGCTTCAGGGCCATTATGGTCTGCTCTTTTTATTCCTGCATGCAGTGAAGGCGAGCTTCGGTCGCATCAGCTATTCTGCGGAGTTGGGCAGTCTCATCTCCCAACTCTGGTTCTTTTGGTGGTGTGGGCGTAGTGGGAACTGCATGACTATAGTGAAGGGCTTGATGTACACATCTTAGCTCTGTCTCAATTCTATCATACATGGCTTCTTGTTTGGCTTCATTTCTCTGCAAAATATCTTCTAAGGAATCTGATACAACTGCAATAATGAAGTCAAAGTCATCGACCATGAGTACATCTGTAGCTTCGGCTTAATTTCTTTGGAATTCTTCTATGATGTAGGTTTCATGGGGGAAACCTTTCTTTTCTTGTATTTCACTGCCTCTTCAAGGGGGTTCCTAGGTGGTTTTACTTCACCTTGCTTTTGCTTGTCTTCTTCCCCTTCTTTTTCTTCTTTGTCCACTTCATCATCTCCAGCTCTGCTAGGTGAATATGATGCAGTCTCTTCTGATGTGTTGTGTATTTCATGTACATCTTACTTATTTTTCTTCCTTCTACTAGTCGGTGCATCATACTCTTCGCGGGTAACCACCGAACTTCCAATGAGGTTGGGATCGGAAAATGTTGCTTGGTCAAATGGTATAAGGAACTATGTGGGCCATTCCTTAGTGATTTCTTCTAGGTCCTCCTCTATGAGCTTGTAGTAGGACTGAAGGTTTTCTTTACTTTCATTTGTGCGCAATAATGTAAATAAAATGACTATCTATGCAGAACTTCATAAGGGGCCTAAACCTATCCAGGGTGTTTGACATCATACGAGGGAAAGACTCAATATCCCTCTTTAGCTGCAGGTAGTAGGTATGGAATACTATGTTTGACTATCATTTTTTGCCCATATCACTCAAATACCAGAGTGTGGTGAACTTCGGAGCTAGTGGCTCAAACGATTAAATGTGAGGGAAGGTCGCACCATCCGACATCTCCCAAGCAGTGAATGCGATGAGGATTAGCAGCTAGCTAAAATGGAACTCATAGCCCTGATCACGAGGTTCACGATAATCCATTTCTAACTGATTGACTAGGTAATTGGCCCAGTTCATATCTAGTCCTTCCATGCATTTTCCTGTGAGGTCAACGACAAACCTTGTGACTTATGTTGGTTTGTCCTTTCTTACTAGCTTACAGATATCAACTGGAAAGAAAGGCACACTGCACAATTCTAAATGGAGGCTAACTTGTAGCCTCACGTTCGTTTCTCTACATCGTCGTAGGTGTCTTTGATCTTCTATGCCAGGGCGCGATCTACAGCCTTCCCTAGATAAACATCTTGCGAGAATGGTCCCTACATGCTCAATACAGTGATCCTATGGATCAACTCCGAATCAACGGTGATGCGTATGTCTAACCGTAAATACCCACCATGGAAGCACGACAACAAGAATTTAATGCATGTGTTAACCTCTTGTGCCTTCCAAAATGTGGTATCTTCATCACGTTCATAACAGTGGACCTCGCGATGTCCATGGTCCATGGATGGGGGATGATCTTTGACCTCTTACCCTTGGTTTTGGTCAAATATTTGTGAGGTGCGAGCATGCCATATCTCTTGCGGTCTCCTAGTTTATAGTCACTAATATTCAAGGTTGGAATCCTCTCCAATTGTGGTTTGATTTCTTGTATTCCCTTCGGAAGGTATGCAGTGATGACTGTGAATTCGAAGTCTGTCCTTGCACTTTCATGACTCACCACACCAGCTAGGGGTGGGATGTAGTTGGGTAGGATGGATGGAATTAGCTTCGCATTTGCCAAGTCATCGCAATGTTTGGTTCTTTTCTCGGTCGTGGCTTGGGATGGTCCAGATCCATGAGCAGTGGACAGGGAGGCTTGCACTCCTCGCATCAATGAGGCTTGGATGCCTGTGGACATCACCTTCTCGGCCATGAGGTCTATTAGAATCTCTTCGATGAATTTTTCTGCTGCGCTAATTTCATCCAACATGCACACTCGAGATCTAATATCTCAGGTTGATGAACAATACTCATTGTAACACAATGGATGGCAAGGCCTCAATGATCACTGCACGAAATCAACTAGTTCTCTTGGGCTCAGATAATCACAATTGGCAAAAGTGTTCTTGGTGCAATGCTCAATGGGATAAATAGATAACATCGTAATGGTTTCTTTCAACGGGTCGCAAAGCCTTATTCAATGCAATTCCATCCATTATGGCGCTATCCCAATGGTCCAATGGCAAACTTTCGGTTGCTTTCCTAACCATTCAGGACTGTCGATCGAATGGTCATAATGCCTCCAATGGTTATATTGCTCTGTGATGGAGAAGTGCCAATGTGTTTTGTATTGATGTTCCAACGAAGTTCAAATTATGGAAACCTTCCTTTTGTAAAGTTCTTTCTGGAGATTCTTGCAATTTTTCTAACTTTTCCCTCTTCTTAATGAGCTTTCTGGCCTTCTTTCCTATGATCTGAATTATTGGTTAACTCTTTCCAGTATCATTCTTATCTCCTCTTAGCATGATAACTTCGCACTGTGGGGACTCTTTCATAAGGTTAAAAGGTAATACTTCTTCTCTTTCTAGGGTAGGTTCTCTACTCTTTTGTTCAGACAGGTGTCTCTCGTCTTCCTTTGTCCTTTCAACTTCGACATCCATATCTTTGGTCTTTAGTAGCTTCGACTGGTTCTCTTGTCCTTCCATTATGTGTGTTATTATTCTAGCCATGAAATCTCTTAGTTCTTGCTTTTTTCTGTTCTAGATCCTCCTCTTCTTGTTTCCTTCATATCTGATCTTTCTCAATCCAAGTTTTTCCTAGCAACATAGAAAATGGGGTGATGTTCTCAACAAACTTCACGATCTCAAATTTTTCTTGTGTCGAAGTGCCATGAGCACTCATCGATGTCTGGGTAAATATTCCACATTGGGTTATCATCTTTCCTCTAAATAATCCTATTCCTCCTAATGAAGGAACCATAGCAGGCTTTCCCAAAAATTTTCAAGTTCTTTCTGTCATAATATTCACCTGTGTTTCCTCATCCAGGACACAGTCTATGTCCAAGTCTGCTATTCTTGTTTTTATGTACTCTTTTTCTTTTAATACCTTTGATAAGTTGATATTTTTGTGGTCATTCAAGGTTTCTTTCATCTGTAGTAATACAATTTATGATTCTTTCTGGGGTTCTATCATATCCTTAGTTTCTTGGCTCGTCTCATAGGGTTGTCCTATGAGTATGTTTTTTTTAGTGTGGATAGAGGGACGAGGACTCTATCTAGAAAAAACGGATATAATTGATCCCAGTATTTCCAAAATTGAATCTACTTTCAATGGATATAATTTTTTTTCATTTTCATTATTTTTATCTAATTTTATTTAATTTTAAAAGAAAATCACTCCATAATATTTTTAGGTGACATTATGATTAAGTGAAATAAAATATCCATATCTCTAAAAATACACAGTGGAAGATTTAGAAAAAATTATATTCAAAATCCTTAAAGTGTTTTCTGCAAAAGGGTCTTTTTATATTTTAATTTCAAGTAAAAAATAATATAGATTCAAGGTGGGGGAAAACATGTGTTTAAAATCTACAACTTTTTCAGCTTGGTGAACTTAAAAAAATTCTATAAATTATAATATTCATCTGTTAGATTCAAAATTATAGTCATAAGAAAACAAAGTCACTTTAGATTGTTGCAGTATATTTCGTTTCTCAAAAAAAATTGTTTAATTATAACTACATTGTTGGGGGGAAAAATATTGTATTATCATTCCTTTCATTTTTAAGGAACATACTATGAAACAATTGCCAAATTTACATATCAAATATCAATAAAAAAAATTTGAAAAATAGTGAGTCAAAGATAACAAAATTATTCATAATTTCTGTTTTTACTGTAAAGTGAAATTCCAAATAAAAAAAATACTTTTGTATACCAGAAGCTGAAGAAATTGTGAAAATATATTTTGTCAAGTTTGTCTTACTCTTTTTAGGTGAAAATTGAAACCCTCATTTTTCAGACAATTGTGAATGTTGGGGTAGTATAAAATTTAAGAAATGAGAAA
>JASDQU010194597.1:0-11526 GCA_032191745.1 Picea mariana | reverse complement strand
ACAAGAAATACGAGATATAGTGTATATAACCAGACGAGGACGGCCAAGGATGCACGCTTTGCTGGAAATATGAAAAGAAGGAAACTAATGAAGCTACATGATGAGAAAGCACTAACAGCCCTTCCAAATCATGGACCGGAGATTGTAATTAAATCATTGTCATTGTCTAGATAACTGAGACAAACAAATTACATTTGTTCAAATATTCTTTATTAATCCTGACTGTCACCTATTATTTTGGATTTATGTTTTAAGAGCCTCCCGCAAAAGTAATTGTCTATCTGTATGACTAAAGGATTGAGTTTTCCTTCATAAAGAAAATTAATGCAATGAAGAATTTTATTATAAAACCACTATTTGAGAAATAGCATATCTATGGTTTCCGTGAGGTTGGAAGGGCATGCATATCTATTAATACTACATAGGCTCATTCCCTATGTAAAGAATGAGATATAATTTTTTTTATATCGAAAATAAGATAGATGTGAGAGTGGGATCCCATCACGTTAATCGAAGAGATCATGCCAAGTGGAGGAGAAAAAGGATAGGGGGGTGGATAAAAGGATAGAGAGTTATAAGTGGCTCATTATAAATTCATGATAATAATAAAGTTTATAAACTATAAGAGAGAAAGAACAAAGTGACCATGGAGATCTAATATGGTATCTAAGGATGTGATGGTAAGGATGTTAGAGAGATGATATGGTAGTGTTAAAGGATGACACATGGACATTGTTATCATAGTAACAGCCATGTGTCATGTTATGTTAACAAGATAGTACATTAATAAAAGAAAAATGTTAAAAAACAAAGTCAAAATATTATTTTTGTGATAACTAAAGTAGCCAAAGTTGAAATCATGTGAAATTTTATATGTAAACCCTATAAAACCCTAATTACAGAGCAACGCAATATTCAACCAGATCTAACACATCTAAGAACTGACCATATGGAAAGAGATAAGATCTAGCATTCATTCACATTACTAAGCACTAAGCTAGTATACCAGATGCTTTATACATAAAGATATCGAAACTAAGCATAAATCACATCACTAACATACAACCATAATGCACAAAGCAACCATAACATTAATAAAAGAAAAATAAAAGAAAAATGTTAAAAAACAAAGTCAAAATATTATTCTTGTCATAACAAAGTAGCTAAAGTCGAAATCATGTGAAATTTTATATGTAAACCCTATAAAACCTTAATTATAGAGCAATGCAATATTCCACCAGATCTAACACATCTAAGAACTTAGCATATGGAAAGAGATTAGATCTAGCATTCATTCACATTACTAAGCACTAAGCTAGTATACCAGATGCATCATACATAAAGATATTGAAATTAAGCATAAATCACATCACTAACATACAACCTTAATGCACAAAGCAACCATAACACATGATATATGTGGTTTACCCTCATTTGGGGCTATGTCCATCAACTCTCCATCTTCTTTATTATCTTCTGTCAATCTCCTTACATGCACAAAGCCTCGGAACCCACTCCGCATAGGACAGGAGATCTGTGCACACCTTTCCAGATCCTCCTTCCCCGAGCTAGGTTTAAGCACAAAGCCTTCTTACTGTCTATACACAGGCTTCTTACAATCACATGCACTTAGCTCTGCAAATTATTAACACATCGCACGCACAAAGCATCCACAACGGTTCGCACTTACCACATTGGCCTCTTCCTGCATTGCTTAGATATCTATTTATACATTAAAAAATTGGCTTAGACATGGGTAAACCCATGGGTTGACATCCCATACCCGTTACATAAACCCTAATCCCAAAAAATTCCTTAAAAAGGGGCAAAGATCCCACAATCTCTCCTTCGATTTCCGCTATGCCTTCGACTAGCCTGTCGAAGCCCCAAAAGAGGTCAAACATGACCAAGGATCTCCAAAACTTAATTAAGGGCCAACAGGCCCCCAACACTCACCTGTGACTCATCCCGAGTCACTTTGGTCTGGGTAAGTTTTCCTCAAACGCCTCGAGCTTCGCTTGAGCTGCTTCAACCTGTTGCTGTACCAAGGCCTTCTGCTTGACGAACTCTTGAATAACTACCTCGTTCACAGGTCCTTATAAGCATTTTTCTACTGAAGTGACTACTTATTCTAGCTCTTGTCCTCGTCCTTCAATCTCCTCAAAAAGTAGGCAAGTTGTATCATGGATTGGCTAGAGCTTCTGAGTCACTTCCATGACTTTGCTTTGGCTGGGATGCACCTATTGCTGAGCCGTGCGCTGTTCTTGGGATATTTTCATCCTCTCAACTGTTTATAGGAGTTTCAACTGCACTTGTACTATTGTCATTTGCTTCTTTGCTTCGTGGAGCTGCGACTCCAACGTCTTCAGTTCAGGTTCCTCAGTAAGGCGCTCATAATTCTGAGCACTGCGACTGCTTAGTTGTTTACATTCCATGGCTAATGCTTTGATCCTTTCAACTGCGCTCTGGGATGTTTCTTCTCTCTGGTCTCACAGTTCCTGTGGAGTGCTTGGCACTATTTGTAACTCTAATCAAGCGACCCTCTGTTGAAGCTACTGAATGGATTCAACAAGCTTAACGAATTTATTTACTACCAGGTCTTCTTCCATCTTCTCCAATCTTGTCACAGAGTGAATTTCTCTATTGACAGCTTCTTTAACTCTAACCTGCTCTGCGAGCAGTTGTTCTTTCTCCTGCTAGATTTGCTCTTTATTTTCTTCAAACTTGGTTTGGAGGTCGTCCTTATCCTGCTGTGGAACTCAACATTTCTATATGATTTCCTGTTGTGTGTGCTTCAGGGCCATTATGGTCTGCTCCTTTTATACCTGCATGCAGCGAAGGGGAGCTTCGGTCGCGTCAGCTATTCTGCGGAGTTGGGAAGTCTCATCTCCCAACTCTGGTTCTTTTGGTGGTGTGGGCGTAGTGGGAACTACATGACTAGAGTGAAGGGCTTAATGTACACCTCTTAACTCTGTCTCAATTCTATCATACATGGCTTCTTGTTTGGATTCATTTCTCTGCAAAATATCTTCCGAGGAATCTGATACAACTGTGATAATGAAGTCGAAGTCATCGACCGTGAGTACAATCTGTAGCTTTGACTTACTTTCTTTGGACTTCTTCTATGATGTAGGTTTCATGGGGGAAACCTTTCTTTCCTTGTATTTCTCTGCCTCTTCAAGGGGGTTCCTAGGCGGTTTTACTTCGCCTTGATTTTGATTGTCTTCTTCCCCTTCTTTTTCTTCTTTGTCCGCTTAATCGTCTCCTCTTCTGCTAGGGAAATATGATGCAGTCTCTTTTGATGTGTTGTGTATTTCATGTACATCTTAATTATTTTTCTTCCTTCTACTGCTCAGTGCATCATACTCTTCGTGAGTAACCACCGAACTTCTAATGAGGTTGGGATCGAAAAATGTTGCCTGGTCGAATGGTATAATTAACTATGCGGTCCATTCCTTAGTGATTTCTTCTAGGTCCTCCTCTGTGAGCTTGTAGTAGGATTGAAGGTCTTCTTTACTTTCGTTTGCTCACAATAATGTAAATAAAATGCCTATCTATGCAGAACCTCATAAGGGGCCTGCACCTATACAGGGTGTTCGGCATCATACGAGGGAAAGACTCAATATCACTCTTTAGCTGTAGGTAGTAGGTATGGAATTCTATGTTCGACTGTCGTTTTTTTCCCACATCACTCAAATACCAGAGTGTGGTCAACTTCGGAGCTAGGGGCTCAAACGATTAAATGTGAGGGAAGGTCACACCATGTAACATCTCCCAAGTAGTGAATGCGATGAGGATTAGAAGCCAGCTAAAATGGAACTCATAACCCTGATCATGAGATTCGCGATAATCCATTTCTAACTGATTGACTAGGTAACTGGCACAGTTCATATGTAGTCCTTCCACGCATTTTCCTGCGAGGTCAACGACAAACCTTGTGACCTACGTGGGTTTGTTCTTTCTTGCTAGCTTACAGATATCAACTGGAAAGAAAGGCACACTGCACCATTCTAAATGGAGGCTAAGTTGTAGCCTCACGTCCCTTTCTCTACATCGTCGTAGGTGTCTTTGATCTTCTATGCCAGGGCGCGGTCTACAGCCTTCCCTGGATAAACGTCTTGTGAGAATGGTCCCTACATGCTCAATACAGTGATCCTATGGATCAGCTCTGAATCGACGGTGATGCGTATGTCTAACCATAGATACCCGCCATGGAAGCATGACAACAAGAGTTTAATGCATGCGTTAACCTCCTATGCCTTCCAAAATGTGGTATCTTCATCACGTTCAAAACAGTGGAGCTTGCGACGTCCATGGGCCACGGTTGGGGGATGATCTTTGACTTCTTCCCCTTGGTTTTGGTCAAATATTTGTGAGGTGCGAGCATGCCATATCTCTTGCAGTCTCCTAGTTTATAGTCACTAATCTTCAAGGTTGGAATCCACTCCAATTGTGGTCTGACTGCTTGTATTCCCTTCGGAAGGTATACAGTGATGACCATCAAGTCGAAGTCCCTCTGGACACTTTCATGACTCACCACACCAGCTAGGGGTGGGATGTAGTTGGGTAGGATGGATGGAATTAGCTTTTCATTCGCCAAGTCATCACGATGTTTCGGTCTTTTCTCGGTCGTGGCTTGGGATGGCTCAGATCCACGAGCAGTGGATAGGGAGGCTTGCACTCCTCACATGAATGAGGCTTGGATGCCTGTGGACATCACCTTCTCGGCCATGAGGTCTATTAGAATCTCTTTGATGACTTTTTCTGCTGCGCTAATTTCATCCAACATGCACACTCGAGATCTGATATCTCATGTTGATGAACAATACTCACTGTAAGAGAATGGATGGCAAGGTCTCAATGATCACTGCGTGAAATCAACTACTTCTCTTGGGCTCGAATAATCACAATTGGAAAAGGTGTTCTTGGTGCAACGCTCGATGGGATAAATAGATAACACCGTAATGGTTTCTTTCAACAGATCACAAAGCCTTATTCAATGCAATTCCATCCATTATGGTGCTATCCCAACAGTCCAATGGCGAACATTCGGTTGCTTTCCTAACTGTTCAGCAGTGTTGATCGAATGGTCATAATGCCTCCAATGGTTATATTGCTCCGCCATGGAGAAGTGTCAATCTATGTTGTACTGATGTTCCAACGAAGTTCAAATTATGGAAGCCTTCCTTCTGTAAAGTTCTTTCTGGAGCTTCTTGCATTTTTTCTAACTATTCCCTCTTCTTAATGAGCTTTATGGCCTTCTTTCCTATGATCTAAATTATTGGTTTCCTCTTTCCAGTATCATTCTTATCTCCTCTTAGCATGATAACTTCGCACTGTGGGTGGTCTTTCATAAGGTTCAAAGGTAATACTTCTTCTCTTTCTAGGGTAGGTGCTCTACTCTTTTGTTCAGACATGTGTCTCCAGTCTTCTTATGTCCTTTCAACTTCGACATCCATATCTTTGGTCTTTAGTAGCTTCGACTGGTTCTCTTGTTCTTCCATTATGTGTGTTATTATTCTAGCCATGAAATCTCCTAGTTCTTGTTTTTTCTGTTCTAGATCCTCCTCTTCTTGTTTCCTTCGTATCTGATCTTTCTCAATCCAGGTTTTTCCTAGCAACATAGAAAATGGGGTCATGTTCTTAACAAACTTCACGATATCAAATTTTTCTTGTGTCGAAGTGCCATGAGCACTCATCGATGTCTGGGTAAGTATTCCACATAGGGTTATTATCTTTCCTTTAAATAATCCTATTCCTCCTAGTGAAGGAACCATAGCAGACTTTCCCAAAATTTTCCAAGTTCTTTCTGTCATGATATTCACCTGTGTTTCTTCATCCAGGACACAGTCTATGTCGAAGTCTCCTATTCTTGTTTTTAGGTACTCTTTCTCTTTTAATACCTTTGATAAGTTGATATTTTCGTGGTCATTCAAGGTTTCTTTCATCTGTAGTAATACAGTTTATGATTCTTTCTGGTGTTCTATCATATCCTTAGTTTCGTGGCCCGTCTCATAGTTTTTTCGTATGAGTATGTTTTGTTTATTGTGGATAGAGGGACTAGGACTCTATCTAGAAAAAACGGATATAATTGATCGCAGTATTTGCAAAATTGAATCGACTTTCAATAGATATAATTTTTTTTCATTTTCATTATTTTTATCTAATCTTATTTAATTTTATAAGAAAATCACTCCATAATATTTTCATGTGACATTATGATTAAGTGAAATAAAATATACATATCTCTAAAAATACACAGTGGAAGATTTAGAAAAAATGATATTCAAAATCCTTAAAGTGTTTTCTGCAAAAGGGTATTTTTATATTTTAATTTTAAGTGAAAAATAATATAGATACAAGGTGGGGGAAAACATGTGTTTAAAATCTGCAACTTTTTCAGCTTGGTGAACTTAAAAAATTTCTATAAATTATAATATTCATCTGTTAGATTCAAAATTATAGTCATCGTGAAAATCGTGAAAATATATTTTGTCAAGTTTGTCTTACTCTTTTTAGGTGAAAATTGAAACCCTCATTTTTCAGACAATTGTGAATGTTGGGGTAGTATAAAATTTAAGAAATGAGAAAGATTCAACTCAACAACTTAGTTGGCATTAAGGAGTTGGTGAAGGGTGTTGTAAAATAGTTGAAAATCTTTTATTTAAAAATGGTGCAAAATTGCCTAAAACCTTTTCTTTGAAAATATAAAGAAAATGAATTTTTTCCAGCTATTTTTAACACACACACAGACACACATATACATACTTTCTTAAATATCCAAAAATTGTAAAGGAAATATCAAGAAGATGAAAGACACTATTTTTTGAAGATTCTATGTTTTTATGAGAAAATTTAAATAGATTTTATACTACTAAAGTATATTCCTTCCAATATGGAAATAAAATTAAAATAATAATGAAACATTTTACATATACAACATGACTTGGCCTAATGGCTGAGAAATATCATAAATACAAATCTAGAGGGGGGTAGGGTATGTATACCTTCGTATACTTTACCAGTCAAATTCTTGGGCGAAGGGGGTCCCTTGTTCCAAAAACAAGTGTTGTGAACAAGATGCAAAGGTACCAAGGCATGCCAATAGGAACATTTGTCAAAACTATTTTGATAATGTTTACCGAGAACACAACTGGCACAAACACCATCCCTACTTGAAAGAAGGGGAAGACTAGTCACCAACTCTTGATTGCATAGTTGTTGCATTAAGTGAGAGTTTAGATGAAAAAACAACTCATGCGAAAGTTTGCTCAATTCATTTCTATGAGAAGTAAAACCTGATGGAAAAAATGATGACCCAAAGTTGTCAAACTTGTACAACCTGGTCATGTAATAAGCAATTTGAGTTGCAAGAATATGGTAAGGATTTTTTCGATCCTTTATTACAAATTGGTGAGGTAAAAATTCGATGGTTTTACCTTCGCCTGAATGAGTGATTTGATATGCTGATAGAAGGCTACATGAAATAATATGAACACATAATACATAATTAAAATAAACATTATATACCTAAACTATTCCATACCCTACAACACTAAGATATCTATCATCATGACCAAATATTTTCTTGGTGTTACAATAATTTATAGAATAAAATATGGCTTTATCCTTATCCATATGATAAGAATCTATAGAATCACTAATCCATTAATCATAAGAAGAATTAGAAACTGCATTGAAGGAGAAACAAAAAGAAGAAAGTGCATGTCCATTAGAAGTAGAGGAGGAAGTAAAGTCAATATTGATGTTGTGCTTCTACATTGTTTCTTCTAAATATTCCATCTTCTTAAAAAATTTGGATTCATCATGACCATATTTCCCACAAAAGTTGCAATATCTATCCTTCTTCTTAACTTTATATTTTTCTCCTTTGTCACCATTAGGAGCACGAGTTGGCAGAGAGGATTTGGGACCACTGTTTTTCTTATTGTTGTGGTGATGATGTTTCTTCTTGGGATTCTTTGATTTATATTTCTACTAGGACACTAAGGCTTTCTTGGATTTACCTGTAATGATAATCAGTCCAATTTGTAGAATATTTTATTGCTCTTGAATAAGAGCATCAAAAAGGGACTCAAGAGAAGTTTTTTTTATAAGAACTCCCTAGATATTATTTAGTGGCATACAAGGTAGATACAAAAAGAGAATATGCACTTCCAAGCTTAGAAAGAATAACATATATGAATTTATATTAAGTTAGATCTAGTTTACATTTTATACACAAAATTCTAAGTGTTTTGAACTTAGACAGGTAATATTAATTGAAAGGAAAATAATTTGGACTTAAAGTCATTAACATCTAATTTTCTAACTAGTGAGCTCAGATAATATTGTGTTTACCAAACACAATTTGAATCTTCTCCCAATATTTATTGGGGACATCAAGTCCTTGAAGGTGAAACCTTAAATCATGAGAGATATACATTATGATTAGTCCATGGAATTCATCATTCCTATTAAATTATTTGGCATACTTGTCATTATGAGTGGATTCTCCTTCTTTTTCCAAGGTAATGGGGTACAATCCTTTACCTCTTAATAAATCCTTCATATGGGATTTTCATTGGAAGGAATTTGTACTGGTAAGAAAAAACATCATTGGGGATGTCATTTTAATATATGAATAAAATCATGAAACTAATGGTCTGTATGGAAAGATCTCAAAAACAAAATGGCACTTAAAACATACTTCGGATGTAAAATTTATTTCCTTTTGAATAAAAGGCATGAATTGTAACCAAAAAGACACATGGAAAGTAGAATTTGGCCCATGTGGTGATACCGCTCCTAATAGCCTCACTTTTACAAATGGATTCCAGAAAGGAGAGTTTTCTATCCTTCTGTGTTGGCCATCTATTTCTTGTATTCAACAAAGAACATGTCAACGAAATTGTCCTTTGCAAGTATGTTTTTTTCCATCTAGTGGTATGTAAGCCTAGGATTCTTACTAGCACTTTCAAATTGTGGGTGATGAGATAGCTTGAAGTCGTTATCGTTACGTGTTAACATCATTGTTCTTGTACAATGCAACCAAATGTATGACGATGTTGTTCCAATGCATGGACAAGAAGCATAATTTGATTTTTCTTACATGTTGGATTTAGTGTTCCTATAATCATATGGCACTTGACTCCACCCACCATGTCTGAACTTACTACAACCTGGTTACAATGCAAATTTGATTCCTGATTTCAATTTTGTCTTACCAATGGTTGATAGTGGACCAATGGTTCATAGTGGATGTGTGATGTATCTTTTTAAATGACATAACATCAATTGTTTTATCGAAGTTCGAATCAACTATATAGTAGTTGACAATGTTATTTGCAAGGGAGGACCAGACATGGATATTTACCTGGAATATGATTGATACTCATTGCAAATAAAATGGCCCACCCTATATATTTCTCGTTTCATATGGAAATGCCATGTGTTTATTAGATACTCTTTCCAACTCCCACATATTGGTACACTTTGTATCACTTCAGGTGTTAGATATTGATGCAAATAGTGAAATGTGTTATGATTTCCACCTATAAGTACATTGCAAAAGGACAGGACAATGTACAATCTTAGATATTGTACATCAAACTCGGTCATGATCAAGTAGCAAATTACAATGAATAAACTCTAGACACAACTAGTTGTACTAGCTACTGCTATGTCCAATCGAGGAGTATGCATGTCATGCATAATACATTTCCTATCTAATTGAAGGTTTTTGCACATAAGGGACAAGTAAGTATTAGATCTTCGAAAATTTCATATGGATTGTATTTTATGGAGCAATGGTTCGTAATAGGATTACTAGAATGGAACAAGATGCAATACATATATGTACTTGCATTTCCGTTGAATAACAAGTACCTTCTCTTCCTTGTTAGTGACCAAACTTTGATCGATATATTTATCTTTTTGGCTAGACATCATAGGAAAAACGTACCCCCCCCATACCCCTCTCTCATTTTCAGGTTGGTTTGTAGATGTCGATAACCGCATATTTGAAAGACACGTACAAACATCATGAATACCATGTAACTGATACACAAATTCAAGCACTAATTCATACTGAAATGATTCTAACACATAGATATTACCATTGTGCAAGAAAAATAGGAATTTATCTATCGGGGCGAATAGTGGAAGTGAAACATAGCTTGTAGTGCATGAAATAGACAGTATGTTGCAGTGGACGAAAATGCAGCTAATCTGAAAAGACTATGTTTGCTTAGTACTAAGTCAATGTTGGTATCTACACTCAACCATTTTTTCATTTAATATCTTTCAACATGTAATATAAATCTCATCTTGTAATTTGTGTGTCACAAGTTGTTTTAAGCAATGTTTAGCATATTATGTAAATGGCAAGAAAAAAATGAACAATCCAAATACCACAATGAACACCTAATGAACAATACAAATACCACAATGAACAATCTCCTACTCACAATAATATGTTTGTGGATGCAAAAAAAGTAACGGGTCTATAAGCACATCATAAAAAAAACATGAAATAAACAATAGTACAATTGATTTTCTTCATATATGGAAAGATTAAATGTTATTATAGAAAAAAACATATATAAACATGTCTCCAATGCAGAATGTCATCCTAGCAAGCCCATTGCATGTTGTCCCAACACTTCTATGGAACAAGGTTTCAACCCTTGGTTCCCTTCCTTCATTGTATATGAGTAAGAGGAGGAAGACAATGACATGGACATGTGTCACACCACCATGGCACCCACAAACAAGCCTTGGTCATAGCATTAAGCCTAGTGACAACATAAAGAACTAGCCGCTAAAGTTAAAGGGATTACACTGTTTGGAAGTCCAAGTTCTCATAATGACTCATGTTTGTCGAAGTCTGAATGGTCTAAACGATCCAATCCAAGTGGATCCATATGGAGATCTAATATGGTATCTAAGGATGTGATGGTAAGGATGTTAGAGAGATGATATTGTAGTGTTAAAGGATGATACATGGATATTATTATCATAGTAACATCCATGTGTCATGTTTTGTTAACAAGATGCTACATTAATAAAAGAAAAATGTTAAAAAACAAAGTCAAAATATTATTTTTGTCATAACTAAAGTAGCCAAAGTCGAAATCATGTGAAATTTTATATGTAAACCCTATAAAACCCTAATTACAGAGCAATGCAATATTCAATCAGATTTAACACATCTAAGAACTTAGCATATGGAAAGAAATCAGATCTAGCATTCATTCACATTACTAAGCACTAAGCTAGTATACCAGATGCATCATACATAAAGATATTGAAACTAAGCATAAATCACATCACTAACATACAACCATAATGCACAAAGCAACCATAACACAGGATATATGTGATTCACCCTAGTTTGAGGCGACGTCCATCAACTCTTCGTCTTCTTTATTATCTTATGTCAATCTCCTTACATGCACAAAGCCTCGGAACCCACTCCGCAGAGGACAGGAGATCTATGCACACCTCGCCAGATCCTCCTTCCCT
>JASDQU010194592.1:2316-19824 GCA_032191745.1 Picea mariana | reverse complement strand
CATGTCATTGTCCATACTGCCACATCATCACCCACATTAGCATCTGTATGGCCACATGTCAAATTTTAGTGATGCCACATGTTAACCTTGTCATCATTTTTTCTTGTTTGACCAAAACTTCACAACACCATAACTTTCTCATATGAGGTCTGTTTTATCATGTTCAAGTTGTGTTGGAAATATCTCGATGATATATTCAACATGGAAACCCTTTCATCATCATTTGAGAACATTACTTTTTATCAGTAAAAGATCCACCTAGATCAATCCTCCCCACTAGAATATTTTGGACCACCAAAAGTATGGTTTACTCAGCAAATAAGTCAGGGTATATCTCCCTCAATATCCAGATTTCCATCCACTGCACGTTTCTCGGATGTAATCCTTTAATACCCACATGAATTTACTCTACCTCACCCCTATGTGAAGTCCTTATGTTCCTATCAAGAACAACATATTCTTGCAACTCATTTAAGTATTCCAAAACAAAATCATCAACAAAAGGAAATTGAATACTCTCATCTTGATGCATGACCATAGAAGGTTCATATAGTTTCAATTTCTCAACATTTACAACTAGATAAATTTGCATGTATGGAGGTAAATCTAACTAGAAAGCATTATTTCCAATCTTCTCCAAAATTGTAAATGGACCATACTAGATCGGTTTGAGATTTTTACCTTCACCTTTCAACCTATCTTTGCTGATATGTAACCAAATTTGATAACCAATTTGAAAATGATGATCCTCCCGATGCTTACCATGCCTTGCATTGTACTTGGCTTGGATCTTCTCCAATTGTTCATGTACTTCCTTGTGCACCAATTGGATTTTCTGAATGAACTTCATGGCTTTGTCTGCATCACTCTGTCTATCCACCACAACATCGTTCTCGAAATAAAAATCCAAAGGAGACTTAGGAAGATATCCAAAACAAGTTTTGAATTAAAATCTTTGTGTAGAAGAATGCATGGCATAGTTGTAGGCATGTTGTACATAATGCAACTATTCATCCCAAATTTTAGGATGTTTACTGCAATATCCCTGAAGAAAATGTACCATTGTTATGTTCAACACCTCTATTTGTCCATCAGTCTATGGATGAAATGTAGTGCTCTTCTTCAACTTAGTGTTCATCAATCCCCACAAACTTGTCCAAAACTTCCCAAGAAACCGAGAGTCCCGATCTAAAACAATAGATGTGGGTAACCCAAAATGAACCCAAACATTTTGAAAGAACATATGTGCAGTTTTTTCAGTTGTGATATACTTATTACAAGGCATTAGAATACACATTTTGTTGAACCTATCCACTACCACATACAATTAATCATGAAATTTTTTGGACATAGGTAAACCCCCCACAAAATCCATAGACACACTTTCCCATGGATGGGAATGTATAGGAAGTGGTGTATACAATCCCAACTTCATGTTGCTTGGTTTATTAGTGGCACACTTGACACACCCTTTTACATACTTGGATATGGTTTCATTCATTCAAGGCCAGTAGCAATACCTTTGCAACTGAGCTACTATTTTTCCTACCCCAAAATGACCAGGAATGAGAGAAGTGTGGGATTCTCTGATTCCATGAACTCTTTCATCCTTGGGAATACATAATTTACCAAGATGATACAATAGTTTTTCATGCACATGATAATCTAATTCTTCCACCTAAGTACCATGGGTTAATGTTTCATACACATCTTTGAAGTATTCATGTCTAGCATATTGTTCAACATAACTTTCATGAGCTAAAGAATTATGCTCTTGTACTATAGATGCATTAATATAAGGTCTTGATAGCATGTCAACAACTTTATTTTGTATACCTTTTTTATATATGATGACCAAATAAAATTGTTATAAAAATCCCATCCATCTAAAATTCCTTGTTTGTTGTAGCTTTGTTTGTGACTTAATATACTGTAATGGTTGATGATAGGTATGAATTATCGTTTATTTACCCATTAAGTAATGTTTCCATTTCTTCACACTTTTCACTGAATAATACAACTCTTTATCATAGATAGGATAGTTAATTACCGCTTTGGAAAATGTCTCAGAATGGTAACAAATTGTTTTTCCTCATTGCATTAACACTGCTCTCATGGAATATCTGCTTGCATCGGTTTCAATTTTGAATAGTTGTTGTAAATATGGAAATGCCAGAACCGGTGCAGTATTGATCTTCTCTTTAAAAGTGTTGAAGGATTTCTGTTTCTTTCCTCCCCATTGAAAAAATTGTGTAACACTTGTCAAAGCATGTAAAGGATATGTGATAAATGAAAAGTTAGTAAAAAAATTTCTCCAATATTGGAATGCTCCTAGAAAACTTCTCACTTCCATTGCAGAATTGTGCTTGAGCCAATTTACAATGAATTCAACTTTATAGGAATATATCTTCAATTTACCACCCCCTACAATATAACCCAAGTAAACCGAATATGTCTTACCAAATTCACATTTCGACATCTTTAAATACAACTTCTCCTTTTTCAAGACATCTAGTACTTTCTTACCATGCTTGACATGATCATCCCAAATCTTACTGAAAATAAGAATTTCATCTAAGTAGACTATAAAAAAACATCAATGAATGGTCGAATTAATCACCCACATGAAAGTCATAGATTCATTACACAACCCAAAAGGCATTAATAACCATTCAAATAATTCGTGTTTTGTCTTAAAAGAAGTTTTCCAAATATCACCTTTAGTAATTCTTAGCTGATGATATCCACTTCTTAAGTATAACTTAGTAAAATAGATTGCATTCTTTAACTGATCTAATAATTCATCAATGCGAGGAATAGGGAAACAATTCTTCACCGTGATTTTGTTTAATTCTCGAAAGTCAACACACATTCTCCACATACCATCTTTCTTTGGCACCATCACAATAGGTGACCCATATGGAGAAGTACTAGGTCTAATGACTCCTTTATCGAGAAATTCTTGAACATGTTTCTTGATCTCTGCATTCTCAAGCACTACCAACCTGTACATCCCAATGATAGGAAGAGGAGCATCTTGTTGCAATTGTATTTCATGTTGTATATCCCTCTTGGGAGGTAATATTGTAGGTTCTTGGAATATCTCATCATAATTAGAAATCACTTTAACTAATTAATATTTATGAGCGGGATCACAACATTTGAAGGCATCAGATTTATCCATCTCTTTTTCCTTCATGATCATAAGCACAAAATTTTTGTTAGCATTCACAATTATCTTCATTTTCCCTGTGCTAATAAGAGAGAGATTAGTTTGTATGCGATGAGCTCTCACAATATATTCAATCCCATCTTTAATAAGATGATACTTTTTCTTTACTCGATAGAAGATGGATTTCCTGTCATACAAGTATGGGCTACCCAATACAATCCCACAAATGTCAAGCGACAGTACATCCAAATCAACCTCATCAACAAAATTTGAATTAATTACAAATCTAATTTTAAATTTTTTAGTCACTTGCAATTTAGCATTTTCACACACTCATCCCAATGGATAAGGTTTCACATGAGGTTTGGTTTCTATTCCCATCTTCTTGACAATTGCTTCTGAAATAAGATTAACTTGGGACCAACTATCAAACAATGTATCTATTTTGGTATGCTTTGTTATGACCCCGATGTGGAAAATCTCACTTATTTTTTTATCATCATTTATACTTTCAAAATTAGAAGATTGAATAGAAGATATTGAGCTAGCATTGGAGGATATACCTTTAAATCCCATTGCTGTGATATTTGTTTTGTCAGCTAATTCTAATCCTAGATCTTGTTGAACTGTAGCATCATTCTTTTGTTTCCCCTTGTCTATGAACTTCTTTGGTCAAAGTTACAGATATAGTTTCCAACATTTATCCCCATCATGTCCCTCCTTCTTACAATGGGAACATGTAGTATTTTCACCTTCTTTCTTCACGATAGCTATTTTATTGGATTTCCCTTCATTTAAACTTGCTCTCAATAGACTTATGTGGCTTCTTAGACAAATCATCATGAACATTCTTTCCTCTAGATTCAATATGTGTAGTTTGAACACAAACTTCATCCAAATTAGTCAGATTAAACATGAGGATAGTATGTCGAAGATAACTATGCAAACCACCAATATACTTGAGAAGAGTTTCTTGTGTATATAAAGCAATACCCAAATTTAAATATTTCTTCCTAAATTCTTGAGTATAACTTTGAATATTTTTTCCTTCAACTTGCCTTAAGTTTTTCCAATCCATTATTGCTTGTTGCATGTAGCCTAATGGATAAAATTGTTTCTTTAATGCAACAAAAAACTCATACCAAGAGGAAATTATTTTATCATTTAGAAGAAGATCTTCTTGAGTTTGAATCTCCCACTAGATCAAAGTCGTGTCTCCTAGTTGAAGAGTGGCTAGTTGGATCTTTGTATTGTCATCAACAATTTTCTGAATCGTGCAATAGACTTCAAGCTGCTTGATCCAGTTATCCAACTTTTATGCATTAAGTTCACCATCATAAATTGGTAAATCAAACTTGACATCAAGTTTCAATATAGGAAAATCAAATGAAGTTTTCTTAGAAATCCTCTTGAAGGAAGAACTCCCACTCGAACTAGAAGAAGATGATGATGGTGATGGAGGAGTCTTAGGAGGGTCACCACCACCTCATTCTCCTTCAACTTTTACAGATGGAACACCTTCCTTAGGATTCTTTCGTTCATGGTACAAATATTTCACCATAGATTTCATCGTCATGAATGCTTTAAGGAAAGTCGCCCTAGAACCAAAGGATTTCCTTCTTTCTGTGAAGACATTTCTCGTCTTCGGAATACACATCCAATTTATGGATTAGCTTCTTCAAGCGATCCTTCACCACGCTTGAAATTGATCTTGGTTATCATTCACCCTTGCAAATCCTATCAAACTTGCTTCGATACCAAACTTGATCTGAAATTATTGATTAATTTGCAAGTAATTATAAATGTGAATTGACTTATCTCAACCTTTAAAACACTTAATGAACAATTGAAAGGATGAATTGAAGAAATGAATAGAAAAAAATAAAGAGACATCTTGGTATACATCTTCAGGCCCACTTCCAATGAGTGGCCACTCCATTAAGATGTCAAATGATTAATTACATCAATTTGGTCTCCAACCTGAAACCCAACTTGTCTTCAGGTCTGCTACAGCAGTAGTGGAACTCCACTAAACCACTTACCACTCTTGGGCTGCCAAGAAAATGGCTTTAAAACCATTTTTCTCCAAATTACATAGAAAATACTTCTATATAAAAATAAACCCTCAAAAAAACCTTTCAAGTTACAAGCCTATGGCGCAGTGGTAAAGGCGTTGGTTTATATAATGAAGGTCATGGGCTCAAATTTGGATCGGTTGATTATATTGGGGAATGGTAAATATTTGTATTTTAAATATAATGATCATGTCCAACCATACCAAGTAAATTGGTAGTCAGGTTGGTTAAAACCTTTGGCTATAGGCACAAAGGTTATAGGATCGACCCCCTCCGATTGCCAAATTTAAACAATACATGGAATCTTATACTTTAAATATATTTTGCATGGATAACTTTTCAATTGTCAGTTTGTTGTCCTAACGATATACTGTTGGTTTGCTTCCAATGAGGTTGTGGGTTCAAAACCCACCATTGGATTTTTCACCAACCATATGATCCTTCCTCCATATCCATTTTGAGGCTGCCACATGGCAACTTCTGATTGGTCCATGTTGCAGCTGCACAATCAACCTACCAAACCATCTGCCATGTCAGCAACTCTTCTACATCAACATCTGTAAACTTCAATCAACATGCCATGTCAACATGTGTATTTCCACATCATTACCCACGTCAGCATCCATACAGACATGTTTTAGCTTCTGGTGATGCCGCGTTTCAACCATGTCATCATTTTTGCATGTTTAACCAAAACTTTATAATGCCATAAATTTCTCATATGATGTTTGTTTGAGCCCATTCAAGTTGCATTAGATATATCTCGTTGAGATATTCAATGTGGAAATTTTTTATCATCTTTTAAGAACAATATTTTTTGTCAGTAAAGATCCACCTGGATCACAGACACACAATATTTTCATCTTAATGAATTGAATAACAACTATGACACTTTCCTATTAGGAAACACAACCCAACATCATAGACAGACATAAAACTCTGATATATCTATTGAAAGAAAACAACTACAACATTATATAACCTCAGGACAACATAGGTCCAATTATAGAGAGATAACTATCGACACACAGGTCATATGATTTATTTTCATCCCATTTGCATGCACAACTCACACACATGAAAAATGATCGGCATTCATCCCATTGGCATTTCCCTTTGGCATGCACAACTCCTCTAAGTGCATTTTCATCTCCTACGAATCTCAACGATCTTCCCACCCCATCTCTCATCGCTGCCTACAAATATTACTCAATGTGATCTTCACCAACATGCAAGACCACCACGTTTAGGAGTGCTCAATTCTTCATTGGCCCTGCCATGTTTTGAGATGTATGGCCACATTTTAGGACGGTGGATGCTCCATATCACTCTTTTCTTCCATGTTGTTTAATTTATTCTTATACAATAGGTATCTAGTCATATTCATGATTCCAATGGGGAAAGGCTTGCTTCTATGAGGAGGATAGGGTAGTGTGTATTTCCTTTAATTTTGAGATTATAGGTTATAAAATTATTTTGGATCTGCTCTATGTTTATCCATGAATGTCTAGAGATATTGCATCCACAAAATTTGCATCCATATAGAATAAAAAGAGTAATGAGAGTCTCAAAGAGAAGTTTTTTATAATCCCATATCCAAACATCCACTAAATTACAATTGTTTCCAAGAACATAACAAGATTCCCACCCTCCATTTATCCTTTTCTCAATGCTGTAATTCCAATTGATCTTATGGTGAATATTGATTATGAGATATTTTTATGAAGTCACTTCCTCCAAGTTGTCGTTGTCATATATGAATGTATCGTAGGTGATCTTATTAGATTTAATTATCATGACTTTTGTTTTGTTTGCATTAAGAATCATACGCATACTGGAGTAGAAATACTTGATGATTCTTAGTTGCTTACCAAGATTGTGGTGAATCCTCACCATAAGAATAATATCATCATCATAAATAAGAAGCATGATGACTATACCAGTGATAGTTGGGACAATACGACCTTCTTATTTAAACAATCTTCTAACTTGTCAATGCATATGCCAAAAAGGGTAGGGGACAAAGGATGACCTTGCTTGACTCCAATATTGCAGTTAATTTCTTTTGACCATCCCTTAGTGTTCCTAAAATTGGAAATAACATTCTCATACAACCTTATTGCAACAACCCTCAAATCGACAAACACTTTTATCTCTTCCAACCTGTTGTAGGGGCTAGTCGACCCTGTCGACTAGACCCGACAGTCGACTTAGAATCCGTCGGTCAACCGACATAGTTAGAATTAGAACTCGATTGGAGTCTCTGTTAATCGAACGACCCAAGAATTTAAGTAGTTACAACTACTTGATAGAGTTATAAATAGATAAGCACATGAAGGCTCAGATAGCTTCATGTGAGAGGATCTATGTAATTGTGTTGTATTATCTATCATATAATAAGAGGATTGTTCTTTGGGATCTCATTACTTTTATATGTATTCATATATCTATATGTGTATGTATGTATCTCTATGATGGATATGTAAGGTTATACTGGTAAAAATCCCTACTTTCCCCTGGATTACAACATTGGTTCTGTTGCTGGTAGTACTGAACTTGGGCATGTAGAAGTGTGCATAAATTCTAACTCAACAAGACATATGTGAGTGGTGGGAGAGAAAAATCAAGAACTACATAAGAAACTACGCAATAAGGAATAACCTCTCACTATCTGAAGCAAGGTCACGGTTCTTTTCAGAGATGCACAAAAGATTTCATGAAGATATCCCAGAAGCATTGTTTCAGTACATTAACAGATCAAGTGATGCGTAAATTGACACCCGACGAGAAGTTAGGCCTAAAGTTGAAAAACAGAGGAAGAATGAACCTGCATGACTGGATTGAAAGAATGAATGATGATTATATTTTAGAACAAGCCATTGAAGATCAGACTTCCCTCGAAAAAATAAAGGAGAAATTATACACCGAACTGCATGATGAATTTTTCTTCATGGTTCCAACACTTCTTCATAAATTTCGTCTCGACAAGGGAGTCAGTGATATTGTCGAATACCAACCAAGATTAGGCACACCATTACCAAATAGTAATTTCCAAGAAAGAGATGAAAAGTGGGAAGCAGTTCTTGAATCAAAGTGCAAAGATACAAGATAATCTTGGGATTACTTCTTGAAGTAATAAATATGGACAACAACCCTGACTTAGAGTAAGTCATGTTAAAGTTTCTTGCTTAATCTGTTATTATTAATCTTGATTATAACAATAGCATAATAAGGATCTTAATGAAGGAAACACAATCACAGAGTACACAAGCATTTATCCTGAGAAACCCTCAAGGGGAAGAAAATCCAACAAAACTTCTTTAATATAGATTCAATAACCAAGTACAGTGTCTCTCACAAGAGAGATCTCACNACCACTTAGACCAAGATAGTCCTTCACCAAGATGACCTTCACCTTTACTGAGATACTCTTCCTTGTAGATGCATCACTTCTCCTTGTAGCTGCGTCACTCTCAGACTTGCACACTTGATAGAGAGAGATTTATGAGTGTGTACAAAGGATGTGCTAGTCCTCTTATAAATACAATTTGTTCCCCCCCAATAATTAGGTCAGGGCCGACCTGTCCACTTTATATTTATAATTTACATTTGAATTTTCTAGACACAATAGGGCCGACTTGTCAATATAATATAAATATATTTTATCTTTTACTTTATCCACAAAAGGGGATAAGAATATTCTTTGCAGTTACACAATATTTCAACCCTCCCTCCTAACAAGAAGGATAATCTTTATCTTTTGACAGGTCACTGGATGTCATCACCAACTGAACAATATCATTTGGTCAATATCATCAACTGGATAATCATCATCAACTGGATAACATCATCAATTGGGTAACATCATCAATTGGGTAACAACATCAACTAGGTAACATCGTCAACTGGGTAATATGAGGCATCAATATAATCCACTTGTTCATTTGGCATCACAATCACTGACTGGTTCTCCATGAATCCATATTAAAAAAGTTTTGTTCTCTTTATCTTCACACATAAGATACTCTTTCTTTCTTTCATCTTCACGCAGAAGATACTCTTTCTTATCTTCAAACATAAGATATCTTATCTTCACACAGAAGATGTCTTATCTTCACACATAATATATTCTATGAGTTTTTCCACTCCTTTTGTGTTCTCCCTTCTCTTGTAGTCATCTATCTCACCCATCCACTGGGGAGGACTACTACCATAGCTTCACTCCTAGTCATCCCACATGAACTAGAGAAGCTAAGATGCTAGCCTGGGCAAGACTAGACTCCCTTTCCATGATCCACACAGGATCATGACACAAATCTCAAGAGCCAACTAACCATTCCACATGGTCAAGGTTTGTGTTCCAAGCTACTCAATCCTTGGCCAGAGGAGAGTATCTTCTTGCTTCCCCTTGGAGAAACATACACACTCCTCTCTATGAGGGTGGTCCCACCCTTCTCTACGAGGGTATTCTAGCATGTCCCTAGAGTATCCAAAAATCAACACTTGGACAAAGGCCAACCTTGGGAAATTTCTCATTCCCCTTCTCTACAAAGGTCTCTTCCTTGTCTACGAAGGTCTCTTTATTCTCTACAAAGGTCTCTTCTCTTTCTCCTTCTCTACGAAGGTCTCTTTCTGTGGGATTGCTCATTCCTTCTCTATGAAGGTCTCTTCTCTTTTCCTTCTCTATGAAGGTCTACCCATGGGATTTCTCATTCCTTCTCGACGAAGGTCTCTTCGTTCTCTAAAAAGTTCTAGCTATGGGATTTGGAAAAAATCTCTTGTGGTCTAACATATTTCCAAGGTATAATATCATGCTACCCATCTATTGGGAACCATCCATCTTCTTTCCTAACTGCACCAAATCATGATCCTCCATTTTGAACTCAGAGACATATATCCCTCTTGCACCAAACTACGAGCTTCTTTAACTTTGTAACATATGATAACCATCATCCTTGAAGTTCTCTTTTGTAATATCCTGGGTGCCTTCTTGAGTTCGACTGGATCAAACTACTCCCTTTGCATCTATAAGAACAGTACTGGAGCAACCTGTAGTTACCTGCATATCATCAACTATATCTGAATATCCATCTTTCTCTTCATCTTGAACATTTTTGTTTTGCATCTTTAGGAGCCTCTTGCTCCTATATAAATACTGGATATTGTCTGGTTCTTACTCACTGTCACCATATCATAAGTCCTTCTCATGATGTCTAACTCCTGCAAGTAAAGGCATAGGTTGTTTCTTTCAAGACCTGTAAACTTACTTACAGTAAGCTTTCTGAGATATGTCACTTAGCCAATCAGTCAGTAACAATAAGCAGTAATCAAATAAAACTATATCATGATTTATATCAGAGTAGTACACATATTTTCTTAAGAAAAACTTGTTCAATCATGTACACAACTAAAACCCTAATCATGAATAAGACTTTTGAAATCTTTTTCATACTAGCTATGAAATTACCAAATTTTTCCTTACTATCATAGCTAAACACATACCTTTGTCACTCGCATGAGTGATCATACCTGAAATAAATATTTTATCTCTTTCTCTATCCTCTTCTTTGATACTTTCTTCATAGTCTGCATAGACACTAAAGTAAAATGAGGTTAATTAAGATTCTCACAAAAATATAACTTGTAATGATAAAGTATTAAAGTAAACAAGATACTAAAAATAAACGTGAATACTTATCTTTTGTTTTTGTATGGGGAGGCTCCATGAACTCCACCATTTTCTATCTTTCTTCAGATCAACTATCTTCAACTTAAAGTACATAATCCTCAATTTCTACTAAATATTTCTTTGAGGGAGGAGATTCCTCTTCCTCTGCCACATGTGCTTGATACTTTCTTTTCCCTTTTCCTTATGCTTGGTCTTTTGCTCTTCTTCCTCTGGTTCTGGTACACTCACTGTGACATGTTCTCGTCTAGAATCATCTGCAACCTATGCTTCCAAGATATGAAGTTTCCAGATCCTTCCAGCCTGTCTTCTACCCTCATACTGGTAGCCATTATTTCTTGCAATAGAAACCTTAGCCCTATGGGCTATAGAAATAATAAAAAAATCAAACTTTTTAGATCTGAAAACTGAACTCACCAACAGATGCATTGGACTGAGGTGAGTATGTTGGTATAGTCGGTTTCTGAAAATTCTAAATTTTACCCCTTGAAACTGAGCTTGCAGAAATCTGGACTGGTACTTCTGGTATTGGTTCTGGTTTCCTGATTTTCTGGTATTTCTGGTACTTACGGTTTTCTGGTTTTTTGGTACCAGTGAAAACTAGGGTTTCACTTTCCAGGAGTTCTGTCCACTGAAAATGTGCGCTCAAGGTGAAAAAATATTCACTAGGGTAGGGCACACTTTTCTAGATGGTTTTAAGAAAAAATTTCATCTCCAATAAAAAGCCCTAATTTTCTTGTACGAAAACAATGATGTTTTTCTTTTTTTGTGAAAGATGCTCTGTTCAGATTAGCTCTGATACCATGCTAAAGTTGCTTGCTTAATCTGTTATTATTAATATTGATTATAACAATAGCATAATAAGGATCTTATTGAAGGAAACACAATCACAGAGTACACAAGCATTTATCCCGGGAAACCCTCAAGGGGAAGAAAACCCAACAAAACTTCTTTAATATAGATGTAGTAACCAAGTACAGTGTCTCTCACAAGAGATATCTCACCAAACAGAAGATCCACCAGAAACCCTAACCAAAACAAAGTAGCACACCACTTAGACCAAGATAGTCCTTCACCAATATGACCTTCACCTTTACTGAGATACTCTTCCTTGTAGCTTCATCACTTCTCCTTGTAGTTGTGTCACTCTCAGACTTACGCACTTGATAGAGAGAGCTTGACGTGTGTGTGTACAAATGAGGTGCTAGGCCTCATATAAATACAACTTGTGCCCCCCCAATAATTAGGTCAAGGTCGACCTATCCACTTTATCTTTCTAATTTACATTTGACTTTTCTAGGCACAATAGGGACGACTTGTCAATATATATATATATATATATATATATATAATATTTTACTTTATACACAAAAGGGGATAAGAATATTCTTTACAGTTACACAATATTTCAACAAGTCGGGTCGTCAATGGGGGATCGGTCGATATTGTGAGATGCCATAAAAACAAGAAGTAGTGTTTCCCAAGCCTAAATGTCGTCAAAAGGGAAGCAATCCCATAACAAATATGCAGATATCCAAAAAACAGAATAGGATAAAAGACGACAAAAAAGAGAAGAAATCCGTAACCAGTGGACCAAAAAAAAGTTGAATAGAAAGATGGCCATGGAGGGTCAGCCTGTCAAAGCGAGTGAGCAGTCTGAGTCAAACAGAGATCGACCAGAGTTATCAATAGTAGCAGTTGTGGTGACACCTGAAATATGTACCGATGCATAGCTGAACATCCATCAACCGGTCGAAGAAACGAAACGTATGGATTACGAAGAATCTCTACTAGCTTTACGTACTTCTCCCGCACTGGAAACTAGTCCAAGGATAAGAGAATTTATCCAACAAAGGTTTCATATTGATGAACGATAAGCAATATTATGGTATAAAATGGATGACTTGCGAAAACTATGAGATGCATTGATTGTAGAGCCTGAATGAAATGAAGTCGACAACATGATTATCCAAATCAAGGACCTCACCGACTCGACCCCCCTACCACATCTAATCTTGAGAGAAGATATTAAATATAGTTTGGAAGTGATGCAACCTTTAGAATGGTGGTTAGTCGAATAAAAAGATCAAAGTTCCCAAACTGAGGACATGTATCCTATACTCAAGAAGAAACAACTATTCTTTGAGTATCATACATTGTCGGACGTAGACAAAAACTATACAGAAGATTCAATAGCTCAGTCGAAAATTGTAGTAGCTCAAACACCAAGAAAACCAAACGTTCTGATGCAGGAGAATCTCTCCAGTCAGCCAGCTAACCACATCAGCGAATTCAAATCACGCATTGAAGAGAGGCGCAACCTCATTTGGAATTTGAATTGAATGTAATTTAAATGCTTAGGTTGTTGAGCCATAGGGCCGTGCCTTTGTGCAGGCATTAGGTAGATCGGCCTTTAATGTTTGTATGGTTGTGATCTAGATCCGGATGCGGACTAGATAGCCCATTCAATGTAATTGAATAGGGTAGGTAGGTTGGAGGGAAGAGCTCTAAGAGCCCCCTCAGGTAAAAGAGATTTCAGATCTCATTTTGAGTAGTAGAAAGTTAAGCAGAGTGATGTAGTTGTAGAGAATCTGCGAGTAGAGAGTAGAAGAGAAGAGTCGAGACCTTGTTACAAGCCATGCTCAGGAACACCTTTGTAAAGAGGCATTTTATTTAATACAAAGAGCAGTTTTTCCTGCATGTATTTATGTGTTAAATGGATGTCTGTGAGTGTTCTGGTTTATGCTGTAGATGTATGCTGTAGGGTTGCATTTGTAGGAGTGTGTTTGATTTCAGGGTTGAGAGGTCTTTGAGGCTTCACACCAGGAGGGTGTGACAGAACACTGCGGGTTTTGATAGCCGTGCACAGAGGATGCATTTCTGAACTCTGCAGAGTCAGACAAAGACGTGTTGTGGCATAGGAGATGGAATCATCAACTCGGGAGGAAGACCTCAAGGTTGCTGAATACCTTGGAGGAAAGGCTGTGTGGAAGAAGACACAGTTGCAGAAAGAATCTCTGAGGAGTTATGTGAAGCTATGCCAAGTGGGCATTGAGCACGTGTAAGGAGTGCTGAAGAAAGAACTTTGTTGTGAGTTCACAGAAGGAACATAATCACTGAGGATTCTGAGAGCTCTGCCAGGTGGGAATTGAGCGGGTGCATAGGTGCACAGGAGGATAGAACTGTTGAAAATTTTGTGGAAGGAAGATACTCTGCCAGGAGGGCATAGAGACATTGTGCAGATAGGCACAGGAAGAAGAGAACTCTTTGAGTTCTATGATTTGAAGGAATAATCCACTGAGGGATCTTCACAGGGTTGCTGAACACCCTACAGACTCAACAAGAGGTTGCTTGAGCAGAGATGATAGTCAGGAGGGCATCCATATATCTCCATTTGTGAGACAGAAGAAAGAAAGACAAAATCCCTTAGGGGTTTGAGTGGTTGAAAATCCCAGGAGGAACAACATTGAGGAGAACGCGTGAGAGAACTCAGGTAAAGGAGTTCGCAGAGGAGAAAGAAGACAAAAGTTGAGGCCTTTGGAAACTTGGAATTCTTCCAAGTCTGGGACAAAGTGCGCAAGCTCAGGAGGGAGCACAACAACCGTAGGATCGGCCGAAGAGATCTGGATTGTCGGAAGGTTTTCACGTCCAGAGAGGCACGCAGGAGAGGAGATGATCTGAGCCGTCAGATCTCGAGTGAAATACCTGTCAGCTGTTAGATTTGATAGGAATTGCACGAGGTTTACCATCGGGAATAACCGAGGGGAAAATCCTGACGAGAGGCATAGCCATTGGGGTATCGACAATCGGGATATCGGAAATCCCGTGGATAGGAGATCGGGTAAGTCCACCTTGAAAACCCCGACACAAATCTGGGTCGTTCGTTTGAGAGAGGAAACGTGTCACATGATCGTCCATTCTGAAGATCTGGACACTAGACATCGGTATATTGGTACTCGGGATATCGGAATTCTCGAGGTAGAGAAAGTCGGGACACTTCAAGTCTCAAAAAAATGAGAGTGGATCAGAGCTATCCGTTTGTGGAGACACGTGGCGAAAATCTAGATTATCGGGAGAAGTCCCGATAGAAAAGTCAAACTGGAGCATCGGAGATCGGCATTTCGCGAGTCCTGAGGACGAGGTGTCCGAGACATTTGGAACCGTGAAATTGCGAGAGGCGATCAGAGCTGTCCATTTGGAGGCGAGGACGCGCGGTAGCAATCGGAGCCATCGGGGAAAGTCCCGACAGGAAGTCGTCTATCGGCATTACGATCATCGGGATATCGGGAATCCTGATGACAAGAGATTTGTGCATTTCGGCATTGCAATGTCTGAAACCCCAACAAGAGATAAGACTGCGGTCACGGGGATAGTGGTCATATGGGCCAGGAGCTTAGCCAGGAAAGCTAACGAATAAAGGGAGTGCATCGGTGAATCGGTGATCGGGAGATCGCGGGGACAAAGATTCGTGGCATTGGGGATCACGAAACCCCGAAACCCAAAATTAAGGTCGGGGAAAAGTCACAGGCACGTGCAGAGGCTGTGACAGGGAGAAAGAAGGACCCGTGGATCGGGTTTTCATCAGAGATTCCAGTAGGGAATCGAATGAGCCACTTTGGCTCCAAGGGAGATTTAGATTGATCCTGTGAGCAGGGAGCACGGGCGAGGTGGAGCTCGCGTCTCTTCCTGCATCAAGTGGTATCAGAGCTAGAACTCTATTTGTATATTTCAAGCAGAGGGAGAAGACAGAGCGTTGGAGACTCTGTGGCGATTGTTTGCAGGTAGGCAGCAATCGAGAAGACAGTCAGGGAGACTGTAGGATGAAGCTGGTAACACTCTTAGTGCAGAGTGACAGCAACAAGTTTGCTAGGAAAGCAGATAGAGACAACACCATGGTTACTAAAGACCATAGGCATGTTGGGAGGAAGAGAAAAGCAGAAAAGCTTGCAGAGATGGATAAAGAGCTCACTGAATTAAAGGCAGACATAGAAAAGATTGAATTGAAGATGTGATAGAAATCCAAGCCAAAAAGACCTAAAGAAATGATTCAGGTATGTGAACCAGAGACTGGGAGAGATCTCAGTGAGATGGGATCAGTTGAAGATCTCAAGAACTGCCAGGAGGGCAGAGAAGAAATTCCAGTTTGCCAGATGGGCAAGGAGTTGAGATCACTACGAGATCTCAGGGACTGTCTGAAGGACAGCTAGGGAATTTCACATTTCCAGTTGGACAATGATATGAGGTCACTGCGGGATCTCGAAGACTACCAGGAGGGCAGTGGAAGCATCCCATATTGCCATGTGGGCAGGGATGAGCAGATGAGACTATCTGAGGGTCTCATGAACTCAGAAGTGAGTCGGAATCAGCCCGAGGAGATGACAGAGCAGATGAGCTCAGAGATGAGTTTGGATCAGCAGATGCAGCTGAGCGAGGAGGAAGATCAGGATAATATTCTGATGTTTGGGGGAATTGGATTATTCCTACCATTTTCTTAGGAGGAGGAAAAAGTCTGTGTTGCAGATGATGCAACAACAACAACAGAACACTCAGCTGTGACTGTCAGGAAAGAAGAGGGATTGGAGTAGACTTTGGAAGTTGCCCAAGAAGAAAGAGGAAATGAGCATTCTAAGGAGTGTCTCAACATATTCAGCCAGGAAGCTGAGGAAGATGTAGCACTGAAGCTGACAGCAGAAGAAGCAGGAGAGGATGATGAGCATTCTGAGGAATGGCTCAACATTTTTAGCCAAGAAATTGAAAGTACTGCAACCTGGGAGTTTGCAGCAGAAGAAGAAGAGGCAGACAACATTTGTTTTGCTGATCTATGGGAACAGATGGAAGCCTTGGAAGAGAGGGTGAAAGTTCAAGGCGTGCACATCCAACAGGTGAATTTGGAAGCTGATGAAGAAGGCATGGGAGATCACAACGATCTTCCCATGAACCAAACATTTTTGCAGTTGGGGAGACTGCAAAAATAGGATCAGCCACTGGAGCAGCTGGATGCAGTAATAGAGGACATCGGAAGGCTGATGTTGAAGTTAGCAGAAATTTCCAGCAAGGAGAATCTAAGCAGAAGGAAGGAAGCAGCAGCAGCGCAAAAGTAGCAACATCAGTAGCAGAATGGAGCAGATGAACAATTCCAGAGGATGATTTGGGATCCAGGAGGATTCCCACAGCTGAGATGGGAAGCTCATGAGCAGGAGCTCATGAATTTTTCAGTTGAGGAGTATGATGTAGGAGCATCTCTCCAGTCAGCCAGCCAGTAAGCCAGCCAACCACGTTAGCGAATTCAAATCGCACATTGAAGAGAGGCACAACCTCATTTGGAATTTGAATTGAATGTAATTTAAATGCTTAGGCTGTTGAGCCATAGGGCTCTGCCTTTGTGCATGCATTAGGTAGATCGGCCTTTAATGTTTGTATGGCTGAGATATAGATCCAGATGCGGACTAGACAGCCCATTCAATGTAATTGAATAGGGTAGGTAGGTTGGAGGGAAGAGCTCTAAGAGCCCCCTCAGGTAAAAGGGATTTCAGATCTCATTTTGAGTAGTAGAAAGTTAAGCAGAGTGATGTAGT
>JASDQU010194591.1:25629-37547 GCA_032191745.1 Picea mariana | reverse complement strand
AGGAGGGAAGACCATGTGCGTTGAGGTAGAAGTAGTCGACGCATCCCTCGACTACAATCTCTTGTTATGAAGGAGTTGGACTTATGCCATGCAAGCAGTGGTTGCTATTGTTTTTTGGGTCTTGTTGTTTCCACATGAGGACAAGATTGTGACCATTGATTAATTGTTTTTCTCTAGACCTGACCCTTCATTAGGGGCATCCGCAGTCCTGATGATTGATAATCCCCAACCGAGCATCATAAATGTAGGAGTTGGTTTGTGCCCATCTTTGATGGGTACCTTCGATTACCCGCCCCCTCAAGGCAATGTCAAGTTCATATCAGACCACCATAAGGTTGATATTTTCCAAGTTTTGTCATTTCACATGAATTACGTCAATGATCCATGGATACTTCCTTCTCCATCGGCCATGATGGAAGGGACAAGGCACCCTGGCATGTCCATGTCATTTTCCGTAGTCGAAGTAGAGTACTCTTTAGTCCAACAAGCTTCGGCCAACACAGATCCAACTCTTGCACAAGATTTAGATCCAATTCTAGAGCCTATTTGGGCTCAAGGCTCTCTCGATGATACTGATTCGTTAGACTTAGTCTTTCCCTCCAATGAAGCAATAATTGAAGCAATGACTAGTCTGGACAAACCCTGGGACGATCTCCATCACAGATCATACTTCCTCCTAGAGTTAAGAAGAATCGAAGCAGGAGATTTCACCTTCACTATGACTGAAGATATGTCTTGTCCTATTAATCCCTTATCTACACATGAGGTTTATGCCGAGAGTAATATGGAAACTATCGCTCAAACTATACCGATTAATATCTCCAGAACCCCTGGCATCATGGAGAATGTTTTCATCGAAGCTGACTATTCCCTCAAAGAGATTCAAATCTACACAGATCTATTTAAATAATTCTGTGACGTTTTTGCCTGGTCTAACGAGGAAATTCCAGGCATCGATCCAAAAATAGTCGAACATGAAATCACAAATTATCTAGATGCCAAGCCTATTTGGCAGAAGCTTCGTCTAGTTAATCCTGGGAAAGCAGCAACCATTAAGGTTGAAGTTGAGAAACTGCTAAAAGCCGGTTTTATCTATCCTATCCATTTGACCCAATGGGTGTCAAATCCTGTGTCGGTCAATAAGAAATAGGGCATGATTCGTGTATGTGCGGACTTCCGTGATTTGAACAAGGCCTGTCCAAAAGATAATTTTCCCACAACATTCATCGACCAGATAATTCATGAATTTTCAGGCTGCGAGGCCTTTTCTTTCATGGATGGTTTTTCAAGATATAATTAGATACAAATCAAACCCGAAGACCAACACAAAACTACATTCATTTGCCCATGGGGTACAATTTCCTATCGTAAGACGCCTTTTGGTCTCAAAAATGCTGAAGCTACCTTCCAGCGGGCCATGTCTTTTTCTTTCCATGATCTCAATCATATAGTTGAGGCGTATCTAGATGATTTAGCATCTCGATATCGCAAGAGAATGGATCATCCCACAAACCTCTGACTTATCTTTGAGCGATGTCGCTACTTCCAGATTCACTTGAATCCAAACAAGTGCATCTTTTGTGTAACATCAAGATGTTTGTTAGGTTTCATAGTGTCAACAATAGGGATCATGGTCGATCCTCTCAAGGTTGAGGCAATAGTTCAGTTGCCTCCCCCACGCACAATCCTTCAACTTCAGAGTCTACAGAGCAAGGTGAATTTTTTAAGGAGTTTCATTGCCAACTATGCCAAGATCACAAAGGGCTTTATGCGCTTACTAAAAAAAAATGTTCCTTTTCATTGGGACAATGCTTCTCAACGCTCCTTCGAAGCGTTGAGACATGCCCTCACAAATGCCCCTCTACTTCGGCCACCCAACTATAACAAAGATTTCTTATTATACCTGGCTGCAGCAGAGTCAACCATCAGCATGGTCTTAGTTCAGGAAGATTATTTGCTCTTAGAATATGTGATCTATTACTTGATTCGAGGCCTAGTCAGACCGGAACTCAATTATTCTCATATCAAAAAAATTGCATTGGTAGCAGTCCATGCTGTTCAATGGTTCTATCATTATGTTTTGTTTCGCAATACCACCGTCATTGCCATTGTGAATCTGTTTCAATACGTGTTGACACGACGGGTAATAGGCAGAAAGATCAGTAGATGGATAGTCATCCTCCAGGAATTTGACTTAGATTTCATTTCAGTGAAATCCAAAAAGTCACTGGTCTTCGCATAACTCATCTCAGAACTTCTGATCGAGTCAGGTGATGTTATTCCCGAAGAGTCACCTATCAGAGGATATATGTTTTTTATTGCATCTTCAGATCCTTGGTATGGATATATACGTGTCTATCTCCATAATTTGAAGTGCCCCACCTCTACTTCTCGTGATGAGCGTCGCTGTATATGCCATTAGGATAAGAATTATCTCATACTCGACGATATGTTGTATCAAAGAGGTGTAGATTTCATCCTGCATCGATGCCTCACTCACGAATAAGTAGTTATCATGCTTAACGATTTCCATATCAGAGCATGTGGCAGTCATTTGTCTAGGTTGGCAACAACCCAAAATATTTTATGAGTAGGTTACTTTTGGCTGACACTAATCAAAGATTGTATCAAATCGGTCAAGAAGTGCCACCCATGTCAAATATTCTCTCGGAATATGAGGGCACATCCCTCTCCCATGTTTCCTGTCATCACAGTTGGTCCCTTCACCAAGTGGGGGATTGATTACACTACATGCAACCCTCCTTTAGCAAGGGGGCACTGTTATATCATTGTAGCCATAGACTACTTCACGAAGTGGGTCGAAGCTATGCCAACATTTAAATATAATGGAGAGACTGCAACCCTCTTTTTATTCAACTAGATAATAGCAAGGTTCGACATCCTGAGAGATATTGTCACTAACCATGGAAGTCACTTTCAGAACTAGATGATGACTGAATTAACATCAAATCTTGGGTTGCAGCAAGAACATTCTTCACCCTACTACCCCCAAGAAAATGGTCAGGTGGAAGTTGTAAATAAATCTCTTAAGACCATCCTACAGTGAATGATCAACTCAACCAAGTCAAATTGGCATTTGATGTTATACTTGGCATTATGGTCTTACCAAATTTCTGTTAAGACTGCAACTGGTTTCTCACCTTTTCAACTCGTTTATGGGCTGGAAGCAGTCTTGCCTATAGAATGTCAGATCCCATCCCTAAATTGGCAGTACAGTTATTTCCATACACTTCTCCACTTGAAGAGCGGTTATTATACCTTAAGCAGCTCAATGAGTAGCGTCGTGATGCGGCTTTGGAAAAAAAGGCTCACAAACAAAAATTCAAGTGTCAGTATGATTGGTCCATTCATCCTTGGATTTTCTCTAAAGGTGACCTTGTCCTGGTCTATGACCAAGATAAGGACCCTCTGGGGGTAGGAAAATTCAAACCCATGTTGTTCGGACCTTTCATCATAAAAGAGGTTCTAAAAAAGGGTGCTTATCATCTGGTTGACTTTGAGGGAAATGCTTTGGCGAAGCCTAGAAATGGGATCTACCTTAAGAAGTATTACTCATAGGTAGGTCACCTTGGGTAACTTTTTGTAACATATGTATAGTCTTTGTACTATTACTTTCTGGTTTCTTTTAGTATTATGGACCTGTCATTTTTGATGTTATCTTTTGTCACTGTAGCAGATGTCAAGTGAATCAGAGGTGTTCATTGGGCACGCAGAAAGTGCTAGTAGGCACACTCGGAGGCTTGCCTCTGCAGCTTGGGTAATTTTTACACCTCGAGGCTAGTTATTATCTTCTAGAGGTATATGCTTAGGCAACACCACAAAAAATGTCGTCGAGTACACTGCAGTTATTGAGTTACTTCATGACGCCCTGTCATTTGGTATCTCTCATCTCCGAGTCTATTTAGATGCTCAGTTGGTTGTGTCTCCGTTAAATAGAATCTACCATGTTCATGATCTGACTTTACACCGACGATTCCTTAGGGTACATCTCTTAGAATCAAGATTTGATTATATTACATATTTTCATGTTCCTAAGAGTTTAAACCAAGTTACAGATACTCTAGCTAATCAAATTTTAGACTGGCATCTCGCACACATATAAAAAGACATACACATAAACATGTAAATACATTTTTAAAGGCAAGTATGATCCATAAGACACAAAAAGACATACAAATCCATATATAATATCATAATCATCATAGTACATAGGTGGATGCAAGCGCCTCAAAACTATGACCAGTAATGACTCATGGGGCTTATGCCCTCAAAAAATATATACAGGTGAAGATATAAAAGTCTAGACTAACTAAGGTCAGGGCCTGTGGGCCCTATTGTAATAATCAACAATGTTTTCCAAACACCGAAACAATCGGACCCACGTCCATGGTGCCCCCACTACATGAGGCTACATGGATGGTGGCAGATCCTCAATCTCTACCATAGGGATGGTGTGAGTGAGTGAGGTAAAATTTCCCTCAACTCGTCTCAAAACCCTCTCAGCCTCACTGGCTAGAAGCTCTCCTGCTGCTGCTAGTCCCCCTGCGGAAGCAAGTGCGAACCCTGGCCAAGGACGACGCCTGTTCCTCTCATAATCCGCAGGTCGTGAGGGTCCCACATCTACACAAAATAGACACGTATCTATCAAATACTCTGGTATAAAAAAAATTGATATATAAAAAAAACACAACATAAAAATTATATATGTTTCAAAAAAAAAAAATGATGCAAACTTACCCATCTCGCCTCGCTCCTCACCTGGAGGTACAAGGATCTCGAGATCTCTCAAGAAATCAATCCTAGCATAAGGATAATTCTCTATGGCTAGGATCTATCGTGACAACCAAGAAACGAATTCATTATCAAAGGACTCATTGGTCCTTCCAGCACCCTGTCGTGGTAGCAACACTACCCATCTGCAAACTGCAGGAAGAGAGGCATGATGTCCTCGTACCACCACTCGAGGACTGAAACTAGGAACTCTTTCAAAGAATAAAGAGCATAGAATTATCCTGAACCTAAAGTTCCTCTGCGTCCACAACCGACAATCTGTCAATTGCCTCTTCATACAATCTAGCAGTGTAGTGCTCTAGTCAAATATCTATGCATTTAAGCACTGGACTACACAATTCATCTGTGCACGAGATGCTTGATGTAGAGCCACAGAACCAGGCATCCTCCCAATAAGCAACACAATTGCATGCAATGATAAATCAGTGATCCTTCTTATTGGCACCTGTGATCTCGATCGGTCTGTACCATCCTCACAATAAAGTCCTATCAATTCTGATATATTATGAGGCCCCGAAGGAAATGTCCAGAAATTGATTGGTTCTCCTCTCCTGGAGAGGCTAGTCAAAAAGTATATATCCTCTGTAGTAGGCACCAGTGACTGCCCCTCTAACATAAAATATTCTGCGTCAGGGTGCCAATATTCAACCAAGGCATTTAGTAGCCTAGGTTGTGCTCTCATGAAAGGACACAAAAAAAACTTGAGAAAGCCACATTGCATTAACACTGCCATAGAATTTGGGTCTTCCCCAACTAGTGTGTTGATATCTTCATGCTCTCATTCTCTCCATTGCACATACATCCTACACATGGGAAAATATTTCATAGGGTTAGGCCTTGCTTTTTAAACTTTTTTGCACTCATGGGAGGGTCCACGTGGGCTGTTGTGATGGCAGTCATGTGTACACGCACTCTGACATCAGACAAAGTGAGTGTACACGTGAGTTGTCATAGGATAGCCTGCGTGGACCTAGGGCCGACCTTTTAAAGGTCGACGCCCCCCCAAGAAACCAAATTAAATGCATAAATAAAAAATTAAAAAACAAAGTGAGGTAGTTTATACTTACTTGGTCCAAACAGATGGTCGTTTCATCCACTGTAGCTCTCAGAATCACCACTTTTATCAAAGGGTTTTTTTTGCTCCAGAGTCAATTTCCAAATAAAAAATGGTGATAATGAGATGACAACTTCTATTTATATACTTTTTGGCTCTTTTTTGTCACTTTTTTGGCCCCCTTATCATTTTCTTTGAATTGAAAACCATTTAGAGTGATTCAGGAGTTGCTTTGGAAGGTTACGATCGGGTATCCAGACATTTTTTGGAGTTTTGGGTCACTTTTGACGGTCCATGGGGAAAAGTCTCAGATAGACAAGTTAGGTTTCCACCCCTACTTTTGTATCTCATTGTCTTTATCCCTTTGCCATAGGATTGATCACATCAGCTGATCCGGATTATTTTTGGCACGAAATGAGATCGAAGATATAATAAAGAAATGCATAGAGATATCACAGATATTCAATAATATAATAGAAATGTATCAGAGATGCAACTATAAACACATATATACAGTAATACACGATTTCTATTAATGAAATAAATGTAAAGAGACTGTAAAAATACAAAGTGAAAGACTCGCTAGAATGGTGGCAACTTATCTCTGAGAAGAGATGTGACAGCTACGTGCATTCGCAAGAAGATGATTACAATGAGGCTCTGAAGGCATTTTTACAATAAACAGGAATTCCAGAAACCCTAAACATTGAAAACACTAACCCTAGGAGATGAAGCGCCAAAATTCATGTGGGCCCCGTTTGGGTAAGTGAGTACATCAACTTCCCGGGGTCGTAACTTTTGCATACGATCTCCGTTTTAGGCGTGTGATAGCTCATTGGAAAGGTATAGTTGAGGAGATTCATTTTGGGGGCTCAATAATTCCTTTGGATATCATTGAGAACCTTGATCTCGAAAAACCTTCATTTGGGCCCTCAAAATGGCCACGGAAGTTAAAACCTGCTAAAAATAGTAAATTGCCAAAATTGCCAGAAAATTGTTTTGAGCCATTTGGAAAAGGTGGGTGGCCACCAATATCCACCTAGATCATCAGGTTGTGACATAGAACCATCATGCTACTTTATAAGTGTCTCAATTTGGTGGTAGAGCTTACCGGAACATGGATGCTGGTGGAGACCCCCGACCCTCCGGCCAAGATCCACGCAGGATCGTTCTAAATCTTCCCCTTTTTGGCGAGATCGATGATCCTTCAGGACTTTCACCGAAGCTCGACCACCTCTTTTGGCTTTCGTCATGCGTATCCTTCGACTGGTGCTTGGGACCCTTCTTTTGGCTTTTGGCTCTTCACGATTTCGATAGTTGCGTTGACACGCAACTCTGTCTCTTGACTCCCGGAACCTTGAAACTCGATTGGAGACCAAAAATATTCTTCTGCAACCTTTTCGGGAGTTTTCTCCTTCTTCTCTTCAGGATTTTGTGAACCAAAAGTTTGAACTCTCGATTCCAAAAATCGTTGCCCCCCCTGCTTCCCGACACCCAAAGTGCCGAAATCCCAAAATTCCACACCAAAGTCCTGTCACATTTTGTGACTTCAGGATTTTCACTCCACTATGTCCCGACTCCTTGTCGTCAGGACCCCGAAATACCAAACCCCAAATTCCTGAAGTGCCGAATCTCATCACTCATTCAACTTCACATGCGATAATCCCTTTCGTGGTTTGGGAATGTGAATGACCAAAGGTTTTGGTCTGCACTTCAACCTTACGAAACCCAAAATTCTGAAATGGTCTAACATCTCAACTGACCACAATAAATGGTCCACGTTGATTCTTAAAACCAAAGTGATGGGTTCACCCAACTCCTAACCACCTTGCAGCTTCACTGGATCCTACATCCCTCGCGACATCGCGAGTTTTCCACGGAGAATTTTGATCATCTGATTCACTCCTCAAGAATCTTTAGCCAAACTAACTTGGCGTCCTTCCACTGAACTCAACTTCTACGCGATGATTTCGCTCCCCATCCTCCTTTGAAATCTTCAAAGGTACTAACCCTCCCGATCTTTCACTTGTGAATTTAAGTCTCCAAGAGAGATCCTTCTCGCACTCCTTGTGGCAATCTTTCAAATAACCTCTGGTTATTTGAGTCCTTGACTATGTGCACTCTTTGCAACAGCAACCCTTCCACCTTCACCTTAGTTGATAACTTCTAAGGCTTCAACTAGCCTGTGCACACCTTGCACAACTCTGTGCTTCACCTGCACTTATGCTGGTATGAGAACAACGGTATATCTCCTGAGCTTTCTGAGATAAAACTCAGATCTTCGTCAACGCACACCTTGCAAACGTTCACTGCACTCCTTGCAGGAATTCTTAGGAAGAGAAACAATTTAAACTCATTCTTCTCCTCTCTCAGACTTCATACACTCAACATGAAATAATACACATAACACAACATTGAAACAAATGCATATAGAGAAACAAAGCAACTGTAAACATACCATTCAAAAAATGTAAACAGTAAGCATCACAACACCATGAAAATTGAGTCAAAGCTTGATATATTAACTCAAGTGGTTCTGTACATGGGTTCTTCTCTACATCTCTCTGCTACATCTCTACAGCTTATGAATTCTGAATGATCATCTATCATTTAATGATACAAGGGTGAGGGTGTCTATATCTGTTTTCCCTCCTACTCTCTAAACTGTCTAATCTATGAATTCAAATCTACCTACTTTCATTAATTACGTATAAATGCCTTTACATTCTACAGATGAGAGAAGTGCTCAAGATTTGTTTACAACATCTAAGATATAAATGTAAGTACACTTCCCCCAGCTACCACATTAATATCCTCTTCATTAATTTTTCAAAACATTTCAAAAACGTGCACTGGTTCTTTTCCTGCTGTCTTCCACCTTTTACGATGCTCCTGCATCATACTCCCTTGCTTGAAAATTTTCATGAACTCATGTTCATGAGATCTTGCACAGTATGTCCATGCTTATGAATTACTGCTTCATCCTCCCAACTAGCATCTTCAATTGGATGTCCCTTCCATTTGACCAAGTATTCAAATACTCTTTTCTCCTGGTCTTTTTGCTAACCCTTTTGTCAATTATGCTTTCCATCTGTCGCTTTACATCTACAGGCATTTGTTTTGTCCATTGAACCTCTTTGTGTTCCTCCTCTACTCCTTCTTCTTTATCTCTGTAAGGGTACAAATATGAAACATTGAATATCGGTGAGATTTCGACCCCATTGGGTAATTCAATCTCATATGTGTTTGCTCCAAATTTCCTTATGACCTTGCACGGTTCGATCTTTCTCATCTTCAGTTTGTTATATGTTCCCCTTGGGAACATTTCCTTCCTCAGATGTGCAAGAATCAAATCACCAACTTCAAATTGAAGTTATCACCTGTGTTGATCTGCTCTCCGTTTGTATTCTTGACTTAAATTCTACAATCGCTCCTTGATTCGGCTGTGAAGCTCCTTTATTCCTTCTACAAAGTCCTCTGCACTAGCACTCCTGAATTCATTTTGTTCCGAATATTTCAATTCAGAAACTCCTCTTGGCTGCATTCCATATACAATCTGGAATGGGCTCTACCTTATTCTTCTATTAAGCGAATCATTGTAAGCGAATTCCGCCTGTGGAAGAATGTGATCCCACTGACTGTGGTGTTCAGTCACTAAGCTCCTCAACAAATCTCCCAAGCTCCTTTTCACAACTTTTGTTTTTCCATCTGTCTGAGGATGATATTCTGAGCTAAAAGACAAAATTGTCCCCAACTTCTTCCATAAGGTCCTATAGAAATGCCCTACAAACTCGGTATCTCGATCAGACATGATACTCTTTGGCAAGCCATGAAGTCTGATGACTTCATTGAAAAATAGGTTCGCAATATGACTTGCGTTGTTGGTTTTCTAGCATGGTATGAAATGTGACATCTTTGAAAATATGTCGACTACCACAAAGATTGAATCATATCCTCTTTGTGTCCTTGGCAGTCCAAATATGAAATCCATGCTCACTGTGTCCCATGGCCTTTCAGGTATGGGCAATGGTTGGTATAACCCTGTGTTCTGCCTTTTTCCTTTCATGTGCTAGCAAATTCTTCATCTGTCCACATATTTTTTGACATTTGTCCTCATCCCTGGCCAAAAATATGAGCCATTCAACTTTGAGAACGTCTTTTCATGACCAAAATGTCCATCCAGTCCTCCACTATGTTTTTCCTTCATCAAATTCTCCCTCATGGAGCATTTTGGAATACATAGCTCATTTCCCCTAAACAATAATCCATCCTGGATCATGTATTCAGTCCATTGGCTTCTGTCTCTGAGAATTGGATTCTCAGATGCCTCATATGCCTCCTTAAAATCTGGATCATCCCTGTACATTTCTTTGAGGTTATCAAAACCCAAAGTCTTGACTCTGAATTCCTACATAAGCAAACATTTCCTGCTCAAAGCATCAACAACTTTGTTAGCAGTTCCAGAAATATGCTTAATTACAAAAGTAAAATTCTGCATGAATTCAACCCATTTAACATGTTTTTGGTTCAACTTCTCCTGTTGAGTCACGAATTGTAAAGCATGATTATCACTGTACAAAACAAACTCTTTAGGAACCAAATAATGTCTCCATTTCTTTAGCGCTTGTATGACTGCATAGAATTCTTTGTCATATGTTGAGTACTTAATCTTTGCTTCATTTAGATTTTCACTGAAGTATGTGATGAACCTGTCGTCTTGGCACAAGACCGCTCCAATTGTAAACCCACTCACATCACACCTGACCTGGAATGTCTTGTTGAAATCCAGCAAAACCAGAATTGGTTGCTCAGTGATCCTCTTCTTCAGCAGATTGAATCTCTTCTTTGCTTCTTTTGTCTAGTGAAAAGATTTATGTCTTTTCTTCACCGTATCCATCATTAGTGCGCTAATTCCACTAAAGTTTCAGATAAACTTCCTGTAGAAGCTAGCCAAACCATGAAAGCTTCATACTTCGAATATGCTCTTCGGCGATGGCCAATCCTTAATCGCCTTTACCTTTTCCGGATCCATTTTCAGCTCGTTTGCAGAGATAAAAAAACCCAAATAAATGAGTTCTGTCCTCATAAATGATGATTTCTTCATATTGATCAGAAATTTCTCTTTCTTTAATATCCTCATCACTGTAGCTAAATGCTTTAAGTGATCTTCTTCTATCTTGCTGAAAATTAATATATCATCAAGATATACAATGACGAATTTCCCAATGAAATCCTTCAGGACTTCATTCATCAACCTCATGAAAGTACTGGGTGCATTCGTTAAAACAAATGGCATGACAAGCCATTCATACAGCCCCTCATTCATCTTGAATGTTGTCTTCCATTCATCACCTTCTCTCACTCGAATTTGATGATACCCGCTTTTCAAATCAATCTTTGAAAAAAATCTTGCTCCACTCAAGCAATCCATCAAGTTGTCCATCCTTGGCAATGGAAATCTATATCTGATGGTAATATTATTTATTGCCCTTGAGTCTGTACACATTCTCCAACCTCCATATTTCTTTGGGTTGAGCATTGTCGAAACAGTGCATGGACTCAAGCTTTCTCGAATCAATCCTTTGTCCATTAAGTCCTGGACCTATCTCTTAACTTCTTCATTTTCCTGCGGTGTCAACCGATATGCTTTTTTGTTCAACAAACTGGATCCAGTTATAAGATTGATATGATGGCTTATACTTCTGATAGGTGGCAATGAACAAGGTAGTTCATCCACTACTATATCAACAACCTCTCCCAGAAACTCCTGGATTTCTTCTAGTAAATTGTCTATCCTTGTACTGGTCAAAACAATTTTAGGCTCCTTGACCATAATAAATTATGTGTATTCCTTCTTCTTAACCTCCTTAAGAAGTTCCTTCCCACTCATGAGAAGTACAGTGTTGCTCATCTCTATTCTCACCTCTTTATCCTTAATTGGCAGCAACATGTGAGTCCTTCCATTCTTCTCTAGGGTGTATGTGTTCCTTCTCCCATCATGAACTACGTTTTTTTCATATTTCCATGGTCTACCCAGCAATAGATGACAAAC
>JASDQU010194591.1:0-14819 GCA_032191745.1 Picea mariana | reverse complement strand
GCCAACTAGATATGGCAAGGTAATTCAATGGAAATTAAGCGAGTAGCTCTAGTTCATTCAAAACACAAGTTGGGTAACATCTCCAATAAGTTTCACATGATTCCTATATAAGGTAAGAACATGAGGATCAGAAGGGTTATTGTGAAATTCAGAAAAGCACAGAGCGACAGAGTATACGAAGCAGAGAGCGAGTTTGTAGAAGTTACAGAGCCAACTAAGGTCAACGGAGAATACCTTTACCACCATGGAACCACCTAATCTAGAAGCGTTTAGCTAGTCCTACAGATGACCTTGAAGCAACCTCAGAGCACCTTAATATTCATGGGAAAGAGAACAACAACCACTTCAGCCTTCGAAATTCATCAACTTGTACGAAATAATGTTTCCCGATATGGAACCAGAAATCCCCACACCAGTGGTGGAGGAAACCCAATAGACAACACTAGTGGGCATGGATATTGATATGCTAGAAGTAGGAAAGAGCTCACAGACCTAGGATATAGGAAATCCTTTCCTCTCTAAAAGCCTTGAAGAATCCCCAAGGGTTAATGGGACGGTCCCAAACCAGGCATAAGCAACCGCGCCAAAAAGGTCACCCACAACAACGGTGGAGTAGCCACAGGAGGGTGTAGTATAATATGTCACCGACCATGAAGAGGAGTATGCAGAAGAGAGAACAATGGAGGCTAGAAATTTGAGTCAGCCACCACAACGTAAGGGAAATAAGCTAGTAGAAATATCACCGCACAGGAAGGTTTCCACAGCCATAGTATTTCTGCACATTCAGGAAGGGGTTTGTGTCATGGGTAACCTGTTAGGCCATGTGGAAAAACTACAATACTCAGATAATGATGTGACTGACACAGACAAGCTTCCAGAATTTTCCATGAATTTTTACCCGCATACTATGGGTATAGTACACTTCAGCGAATCAATTAACCAACTAAAACAGTGGGCATTTGGACTGACCAAAACTAAGATTCTAGGCCTGTTGGATATCCCACACTTTGGAAGGGGTCGGGAAATAACGAACTGCATCAAGTAGTTGATGGAAATTACCTATGGAGGATACTTATAGGTGGAAGAGCCCATATTGATAGACATAGAGCTCATTACATATATTACAGGGCTCCCACCATGGGGGGAGATACCACCACAGTTCCTTGATGAAAAGATGAAGGAGAAGGCATTGGCTGATGAAATGAATAAGGCATGTGGTACAGAAAGAGGGTCATGCAAAATCATAATTAAGCGCATTAGTGACACAGCAACAAGGATGGACAAAAAAATCATGGCGTGCAAGTTACTCAGAAAGTGTCACAAGGAGGAAGTCCCTACCGGGGTTGTCATAGTTGCAGCATAGTGTGTGGAGGGAACTATACTCATTTGGGCCCTGTACTTGTTGAATCTGTTCCTGGAAGACTAGAAGGACACACAGGACCTGGGGACATAATTTCACTATTATTGGCTACTCGTCTTGATCTTCTTGATCGAATGGAGGGAACCTAAGGATACATACTTTTCCGAGATATCCAATCATTTCCGTGCAGAGTGATACCTGTCACTAGGGAGTACTTTAGACCCAAAGAACAAAAGTGCGAATGCAGGGATGTTCGTACGGTATTACAATGACCTGTAGGAAAGAATCGCCAACACTTGGAGGATTACACCAGAAGTGGTCACATAATATCAGGGCCTAGCCAACTTTAAACTGACCAGACATACAGTGTGCATCCAAGCATAGCACAATCTCGAGAACTAATGGATACAACTGTGGTACTGCGTCAAGGAAGAGGACGTAGAAATGGCCATCAAGGATTGGCACGATGACTGGAGGATTCCAGACTTGAATCAAGAGATGCCCACGGATAAAGAGGTGGATGTAGGGAAATCAAAAACACATGTAGGAGACAAAACGGTGCCCAATAAGCCAAATATAGGTCAAAACCTAGTGCAACAAAAGAAAGGGGGTGTGTCCACGAAAGGCACCCAGGTAGGGAAGAATAACAACACCCAGGCATAGCAGGAACAATAAAAAGAGACTAAGTCAACACAGGGGACCACATCAAGTGCTACTCAGCAGGAGCAAGGCCATACCAAGAGGCCAATTATACAAACGAGGGGTGCTCGAAAGAAATATAAGGTGCACAAAATGCCACTAGAATATACGATCATGGAGGATGACGCAGACCTTGTGGCCCAAATTCTCCAAGATCGAACAACGGAGAATTTTGACAAAGCTCAATGCCAAAGGGATAGGATTCAAGATTAGCTGGCAGAAATGAGGCAGCTCCTCGAGTAGATCATAGAAAAACAGAGGGCTGAAAGAGGAATAGAATCAGTTCCCGGAGCACCACATATGGGAGCCAAGGCTAGATCGAGTGAGCATGATAGGATCCAGATGATAGCACATTCGAGCTCGATGTTTCATGTTACACCCAACATGTTGCGCATGGATGAAATTGTGGGTCAGACACCCTTGAAATATTTTTCCCAAATAAAGTTTCTAATGAACCAGATACCAACCAAGGCATTATATAAACTACAAGTCAACGTCGTGCAAGAGGTCTAGTCGTGTGCACACAGAAAAGCAACAAAAATGCAGCAGAAAAAGGACATCAGAGAAGAGTTGGAATTAGTGCTCCAATAGGTCAATCTTGAGACCAAAGATGAGAAAGATCATGCAGATAGGATCAAGAAGGGATTGGATGAAGCCTATGACAAAATTCCAAAGAGAGTGCAGACAATAGAGCTCACAGTGATGCAAAAGATTGATCATATTGTGCAGACAATCGATGAATAGAGGTGTTGAGCCTCTAAATTGACATCCCCATTACCATATTATACTCCTCATTTATACCATTTTGGACTACATAAGCTTGGATAAATGACAAAGAACACTACCTCCAGTCACTTATAAGGTCATAAGGTAAAGTATATTTGAATTCATGCATTTTGTAGTTTATTAAGCTAGGAGATTAAATATTTCATGAACTAATGTGTAAAATTGCCAGGTATAGCCTTTGACCTTTAGACAAGTCCGACACTTCTATGAAAGCCAAGCCATCCAATACTTATGCGCCAGATCATTCACTATCGCGATCCGATACCAATGTCCGTAGATTGTTCTAGTCTGGTACCAACGTCCACATACTATTCTAGTCTGGTACCAACCAATTGTGTGTTGTTAGGATCCGGTACTATCTACCGTATCTCACCTATCACGATCCGGTAGTAATACAGGAAATAGAGTATGTGAAGTTTAGCTCCAAATTCTGCCTAAGATAATTGTTGAATGTTTATTAAATCATCAAAGTTCTAGAAATACTATGTTAAGCTAGTTTGATTATTTCTTCATCCTCATACACTTTGTGTCATGAGGATGAAGCTTAAAATATGTAACCGAATGGATAATTTTGACAATTGCTGATCTACTAAAGATTTCACCTCCTTGTGTTTCACGAATGAGACTATTTAAATAGTCGTGGCAAGGATGGTGGGAGATATATAGAGAGATAACATAACACAACATGTGAAGCAGCATTGCAGATTGTAGAATATATCTCGGGTTTGAATTTTAATAGAAGAATATCATTTATTTCCATGTCTTGATCATTTATGAATGAATGTGAGTTGAGTTGTTAGTATAGTTTAATTTCATGTTTTGAGATTTGAGTAAGAGTGATGTGTAGATTGAAGGCCAACTTACTGTAGACTCTAGTTGCTGACCTATTGAAGCGGCAAGGGCCCACCACCCAACAGAGGTCATCATCCTTCTAGATTAGTATTAGCATTTGATTTTAGTAGTGTAATTGTTATATTAGTTGTAGCTTTGATTTCTCAATTTAGTTCATCATCTCTGACAGTTTTAGATGTAAGTAGCATAATTCAATTTAGCATTTTGATTACATGATTGATTAAGATCTTTATTTACTCTGTTTTTTCATATTCTCTGTTTCTATGAATTTGATTTCTCTTAGTAAACATAGAAGTTGGCAGAAATAGTCAAAAATTTTTGGAAAAGAACTAGTGAAGTTCACAATAGATTATTGTGAACCACAGCATACCCAATTTATTGGTTATTGAACTATCCATGCTATGCCTTGATGATTGATGTGTGATTTCCTTTTTAGAGTGTGATTGCATAATTATCTTTCTGGTTCAGATAGAAGAGTTGATTTATCAAAAGACTTCATCTCATACTTTCATGTGCCATAATGGAGTAGGTAGCTTCTCTGTGAAGGACAACTAAAGTGCATTTTAGTTTGACAGTTTGTTTTATTTCCAGCATGCATAATCTAGATTAGTCTATACTCATGACATTAGAATTACCTCTCTTACTGGTGTCTTGTAACTCTATTGATTACAAATCCCAGATTGATGATTAATGAGTGCATTATACTAATCATATAATTAGCACAACATTTTGGTGCCCTTGTCGGGGAGTTGCAAACGGTAAAAAGTGATTTTAGCTTAGATTGTTTGCATAGTTTTTGAATGATTTTAAGGGCTACTTGAGGGAGGAGGATAAAAAATTTAAGACATGAGTGAAGATCCACATGGCCACTAGAGTGGATTTCTCCAAAGTCAGTTTTCCTTCTTACCTTTCATTAAGATTTTAATTAAGTAAGTATCATTTTTTTTTATGCATAGATATAGAAATAATAAGTGTAGATTTGTAAGCTCTAAAGACTTGAAAACAAAACCCCACACTAATTCAACTGACATTGGTGTAGGACAAACTCCACCAAGAGGGAGTTCAAGGGAAGTCAGTGAGGCTCCAGAAGAAGAACCTAGAACTGAAGAGTCAACATTGGGGCGAATAGAAAGTGAGTCTATTGAAGGAACTGAACATTTAGAAGACACAAAAAATCCAGTTTCTGAACCATCTATCAGTGGAGGAAGGATTCATAGTGAAATGGCAGAAGAAGAAGGAAATGAAAATGCATCCACTGAGACTGAGACCTTCGGGTTTCCAATCTTGGATATTTCCAAAAAAATCACCATGAAGAACATCCCACTGGCATCGTTACCCACTTTCAGAGGTATGTCAACTGAAGATTCAAACTTATTTTTATTTGAGGTTGACATATTATGTAGAATCTATAACTACTCAGACAATGCCCAAAAACTTAATCTCTTTCCAGCCACATTAAAAGACTCATCCTTGAAATGGTTCATGAGCTTAGGATAAAATACAATTCTCTCTTGGGATCAGATGAAAGAAACATTTTTAAGGAAATAGCAAGATTATTGTAAGGATAATGCTAAAAATGAAAATTTTAAAATGCACCAAACAAAAGATGAAATCCCTTAAGACTACATAGAAAGGTTCTTATACAACTATCAGAAATCAAAATTATTCACCATAGACCCAGCTGTAGTAAGAACAATATTTTTGAAAGGTCTTAGAGATGACTGCATAGAAGTGTTAAATTTTTTAAGTTCAGGAGATGTGCACCAAAAACCATTTGTATAATTTGCAGATTACTGTAGGATATACTCAAGAGGACAAGCTAAAATAGGAAAAGGACCAAGAGATCATTTTAATAGAAATTTAAGACAAAACTCAGGGACTGTCACCAGAATTGAGTTAGGAAACTTATTGGAAAAATTTAAAACAAATATCTTGAGCACAATAAGTAACTAGTTAGATACCTTAAAATTGAAAAAGAAGTAAGAAGAAGATGTTGTTTTTGCAATCTTTTGTCCTAAATGTCGAAAGAAGCACCCTAAGAAAGAATGCCCATTAAATGTCATAGAAGTTTGTGGCCTGTGTACACTAGAGCACCCCACATCTGAGTGCCCAATGTTTCTTGAGCTACAATCCATTTATAGGGGAGGAGGAGTCTCACAGGAACAACCATACCCTTCTAGGAGGCCTTGGAGAGCACAAAACCCAAATGCATTTTATGACCCTAATACACAATATCAACAAAAAAAATGGGGTCCTTCTCCAATGCCATATCCCCAATGGACACCGCAGCAAGCTCAAACTCAACCTTGGAAACAAGGTTGGAGGGGACCTGTGTATGGGAATTGCTCTTACCTGACATATCCACAGTATCCTGGAAATATTTCCCAATTACTACCTATATTTAAACCACCTCAGATATAAGATTTACTTCCACCTCCTATACAATAGCAATTCACAGTACCCTTGAACCCTAACCAGCAACAATAAGCACCTATAAATGCCAATCAGCAACCACAAAACCAAGTTGCCCAAAACCCTCCTAGACCAACAACAATCCCTACCCAACCAATTCCTAACCCCAATAATCGACCCACCCACCCTGTGAAAAATGTAGAAGTCCAAACCTTTCCCACCTATGAAATTCAACTCAGATCCGGGAAAGTTGTAAGTCAATCAAATTCTGGAGTAATAATTCAAAAAGAAAATGATAATCATTCTAAACAAGAAAATACTCAAACCACCCCTGTAGAAGGAGAGACTTCCCCTCATATTTCAACCACTTCTCAGTCCTTATGATTATCTCAACCAGTTAATCTTCCACCCTACCCTGAAAGACTATCAGAGAAGAAATCTAACCCACCCTAGCACAAAGACATAGAGGATGAGTTACGAAACGTATGTGTAAAAATGCCTCTGCTGCAAGCCATCAAGGATATCCCCATATATGCCAAAATCATAAGGGATCTTTGCCTTAAGAAACTAGGAAAGAAGAAGAAGGAACCTCCCCTTGTTCAGGTGGTAGGATAATTATCTGAATTTATTTCTGAAATGCCATATAAATATAATGACCTTGGGAACCCAGTAGTCACTATTGAAATTAATGGTATCTCCTTACCAAACACACTCATTGATTTGGGTGCAATAATTAATGTAATGCCTTTTGACACTATACAAAAACTCCAAATCAAGCAATTAATACGAACCCAAACCATGATAGATTTGGCATATAAGTCAGTGATTAGCCCTGCAGGAAGTTTAGATGTTGTCACGGTCACACTAGCTTCTTGGGAGTATCCAATAGACTTTCTAGTCATCTATTCTAAATCATCCTCCAAACCAGGACACCCTATGGTTCTTGGTCTCCCTTGGCTAGCCATAGCAGATGCATTTATCGGTTGTTGGTCTGGAAAGATGACTATTTCCAATGGCACACATAGCCAAAAGCTTGTCCTCTTCCCTCCTGCCCAACCAGCACACGAGATACCTGTTTGTCTTGAAAACCCTTATGAAGAGGAATATTGCATCAAACCCCTGTTAACACTTGAACAAGTAAAAGGAATGCAAGAACAATTAGATGAACAAGTCTTAAGTTTATTTTTGGCTGATACAAACTGCATTGAATATCCTAGGTCTTTTGCATAATTGTCACATATTTTCAGTTCTGAATTTCAACAAACTTGGCACCCTGATATCACCAAATTATATACTTTATCACCATCTTCCTCAAAGAAGGAAGAAAGTATTGAACTTGTTGAGATTATCCCGAGAAAACCTTTGTATATCAACTCTAGTTTGGAACTAAAACAAAAGACACAAGTAATTGAAATGCTCCAAAGACAATTTGATGCCTTTGCATGGGATTATGCAGACATGAAATACATTGACCCTGACACATGCATACATCATATCTACACTAATGACCAAATCAGACCAGTTAGACAGCCTCAGAGAAGGATGAATCCAACCCTCAAAGATATTGTAAAAGAGGAATTGCAAAAACTCCTTCAAGCCAACCTCATATACCCCATTTCAGATAGTCAATGGGTGTCTCCACTTGTCATAGTTCCCAAGAAAAATGGTAAGTGGAGAATATCTGTAGACTTTATGGAGTTGAACAAAGCCATCCATATGGATTATTTTCCCTTTCCATTTATCGGTCGAGTGTTGGATACCTTGTCCAGAAAGAAGTATTTCTCGTTCCTAGATGGGTTTAGTGGTTATAACCAAATACAAAGAGCACTTGAAGACCAGGAAAAGACCACTTTAACCTGCCCATGTGGAGTATATGCTTATAGGGTTCTTCCTTTTGTACTTTTCAATGCCCCAGCCACCTTCCAAAGGGTTGTCCTAGCCATTTTCTTTGACTTGACCAATTATTGCATGGAAGTCTACATGGATGAATTTATAGTCCATGGAGACGACTTCTAGGAATCTTTGACCAGTCTAGAAAAAGTCTTGATTAGGTGTAAGGAAACTAATATTTCCCTAAGTAATGAAAAGTCAAAGAATATGCTCACTGAAGGTGTTGTTTTGGGACATCAAATTTATGGTTCTGGAATGAGATTTGATCCAACAAAGATTCATATTATCACACAAATCAGAATACCCTCCTCACAAAAGGAAGTTCACATATTTTTAGCGCATGTTGGCTACTATAGAAGATTCATTCCGAATTTTACAAGCTTAGGTATTCCCTTATTTAAGTTATTATCTAAAGAATATGAATTTAATTGGAATGATGAATGCCAAGTATCTTTTGAAATTCTAAAGCAGAAATTATCAAGTACCCCTATATTAAGAGGACCAAATTGGTCCCTTCCTTTTCATATCTGTATCGATGCCTCAGACACAACCCTGGGGGAAGTTCTTGGACAAACGGAAAATCAAATGCCTTATGCTATTTACTTTGTCAGTAAAAACCTTTCCCTAGTAGAAGTTAATTATACGGTCACAGAAAAAGAATTGTTAGATGTAGTCCATGCTATCAATAAATTTAGACACTATATTATAGGATATCAAGATTTTGTACACACTGATCATTCAACTATCAAATTCTTAATGAACAAACCTATAACAAACCCTAGAGTTACAATATGGTTATTATTATTACAAGAGTTTAATATCAATATTATTAATAGACCCGGTAAGGATAATCTTGTGGCTGATTTCTTATCTAGAATTATTCATCTGGGAGATAATGCATCAATAGATGATACCTTCCTTGATGAAAAATTGTTTTGTATTTCTACATTTACCCCTTAGTATGAATATGTATCTAACTATCTTGTGACAGGGAATATGCCTCAAAAATTGTCTCCTAGAGAAAAACAAAAAGTAATTCAGCTAAGTGCAAACTATATGTGGCATGATGATTGTCTTTATAAAATAGGACCAAATTCGGTAATCAGGAGATGTGTAAGGGAAAATGAGATCCATGATATTATGCAAGCCTGCCATGATGGTCCTTGTGGAGGCCACTTTGCCAATAAGAGGACTGCTTATAAAGTTTTGCAATCTGGTTATTATTGGCATAATATTTTCAAATATGACAGAACTTATGTATCCAATTGTGATGAATTCCAATGAATGGGTAAGCCTATTGCATGAGACCAAATGCCACTTCAAGCCCAAGTAGTCATTGAACCTTTCAAAAAAAGGGAATTAGACTTTGTAGGGCCCATATATCCTGCATCTAAAAAGAAAAGGTACATACTTGTATGTACTGACTATGTGACTAAGTGGGTTGAAGAAAACTATTTACCAGCTGCAAGTGAACAATCAGTAGTAGACTTCCTTTTTAATGACATTTTTACTAGATTCGGGGTACCTCGAGAAATTGTGACTGATTAGGGGACTCAATTTACCTCTAATCTAGTCAAAATTGTTAGAGAACGATACCAAATCAAGCACAGGAAATCTACACCTTATCATCCATAGGAGAATGGGCAAGTAGAATCTACCAACAAAGTCATTGAGTCCATTCTTACTAAAACAGTGCAGCTACACCACAAGGATTGGGCTGACATATTAATAGAATCCTTATGGGCTTATAGAATCATCTGAAGGAATACAACATGACATACACCTTACGAGTTGGTGTACGGGAAGCAGGTGCTTCTCCCCATAGAATTCCATATCAAAACCTTCAGGACTGATGTACAAGTTGGCATGAACTTAGATGAAGCCCAACAACAAAGGCTCTTGTATCTTAATGAGCTAGATGAAATTAGGCAAGAAGCACTTCAAAGAACCACCCTTATTCAAGAGCAGAGAATAAAATGGCATGATAAGTATCTCAAAAAGAAAAAAATTCATCCGGGAGATTGGGCCTTATGATATGACAGCAGGTTCGAGAACTTGTTGGCATCAATAATATAATCTCTATTTTTACAAGCTGCCTACACAGGGTCTTTAAATTCTCATTACTCATCATGAGAAAAGACACTTATCACTTGTCGCTTTTTCACATCTTCCTTTCAAATTTTGTTTTCATGACTACAAGCATGAAAACTCACAGCTGGAATTCACACTTGATTTTGATTTTTGATCAAAGGATTAATGTTCATCTGGTCTAGTATCAAATTGTCATCTTTTGCTATAAACATGATTATTTTCCTTGTTTATAACCCCTTGGTCTTAAACGTGCCTTGGTTACATAAGTATAAAACCCCCACTCATTTAGTATTCAATTAATATCAATGGGGTTTTGATTCATAAAATTTTTTGGTTCAATGTTTATTTGATACATTAATCTTTGTGATCAAATCATGGATATGCATACTATTGTTTTCAATTGTTCTGATCCTTATGCGTACCAATGTGCCAAGGTGTCATTTTGAGGTACAGCGTGGTATTATTTCTCTGAATGGCCTCGGGCCTCACGATCTCTTTCCCACGCATGGTGACTAATGCTCCTGCCTACCATTTCAAACTGTCTTTGCATTGCATTGAGGAAACTCAGGGCTATGGCTCTACGTTTTTTCTATCAAACCCTACCTCCTATTCCCGTGTTGATTACCTTCTGTTAGCCATGGCTCCTGTGGTGAGGATTGAGCCCAATCGAATCCAAACTTTTTTATCGTTTGACAATGCCAGAGACGACTTAGAAAGAAACGACTGGTGTGTGTTTATTGAAAAGTTTGAGGGTTTCAATCTGAGAGTTGCTCAAGAGTTCACGTTGAAATTTGATAGTTGCAGAGAAAAAACAGGAGACGTCCAGCTTGAGGTAAATGAAGATTTTATAAGCCAAGCTACCGGTTTACCAGCTGTAGGGAAAAAGTGGTTCAAGAAATCAAAGGTAGAAGAGGTTCCCTGGTCATTGTTGTTCACCTCAAGGAGAATTACCAGTTGCGACTGAGGTATGCCTGTCTCATCTTTAAAACCTAGATGGCATGATCTGTTAGCTATTGTGAAACAATTCGTTACCTGTGACAGAAGATTTGGGTTGGTTTTCTTGTATCACTTGCGATTGCTTATGAGATTTATCAATTTCCCCCTGAACATGCCCTATTTCATCCTTTGAAGTCTATACAAAATGGGAAAGTGGTTTAAGAGGTAGAAGTCTGATTCTAGTTTGTTCCACCATTGTTTAATCAAGATTATCATAATACATCAGTTGAAATTAAACAATGATTGTTGGGATGCTTTTCTATTCTGAAATGGTTTTGGTAGTAGTGAGTTAGGACAGGTTAACAAGCCTGTCATCACAAAAATCCTTGTGAAACCTATCATCTCTCCTCCTTTTCTCATGCCCTCTGATCCTATATCTATTTTGGAACCCTCGACCTACCGTGATTCTACCCTACCTGACAATCAACCATATTCGTATCCTAAGTTAAAAAATCCACAAGGAAAAAGTTTAAAGGCAACGTCGATGTCAATTATAAGAGTAAAAGGGCTGCTCATTGGGTTTCATGGTGTGCTCAAAACAAACCCAAGCCTTGTGCAGACAAAAACACAATTTTGGTAAGTGAAGATTCAGATTCGGAGATTGAAAGGTTCCTGGCCGAAGAGTATCCATATTCATATGGACTTTTCTCTGACAAACCCTACGATTATGTTACTACCCTTCCATCATGTCTAAAGGACAATCCTGATTTTCCTGGAATCAAACTCAGTAATGAACCTACAGGTCAAATGGACGATTCCCCACCTATTAATACTATCAGTGCTGATACACAGTCTATACAACTGCACTGTAATGAATGTCGATCCTGGATCGACAGGTATTACAAGGATGTGCCTTTACTACAGTCTCGACTTAAATCCTTGGAAGACCAGGTGGATTCGTTAACGAAGAAGAATAGCAGACTTCAATCCATAGCTCAAACCAAAGACGAATGCCAAAAAACCATAGGGTCTGTTGTTTTTAAGAACGTGGAAGCAGCGACTGCAATAGTAAATTCAAAGATTGCTTGATTAGTTTGAATCCCTTAATTTGAGGTATGATTCTTTTAAATGTTTGGTATGATTCTGTCTTTCTCAATTTAGCATACACGATTTGTTCGCACAGATTACTTTTTAGTTTGTTTTGATTGATTGAATAGAACATGATTCTAGTTATAATTATAACTAGCTACAGAATCATGAGATTTTGTAGCTAGTTAGAAAAATTCGAATTACTTGTTTTGATAACTGAAAGTACATTTGAAATCTTTTTATTTTTATTTGTTTTCAGGAACCCATGATTTCTAAGGAGATTTGAAACATAGTTGGCATCTCTCAGCCATACTATCTTGATGTTTTTAGTTAATAGATTAGGTTGTTAGTTTTTGGTATCAAGTGAAATATGGGAGGTTGCATCCCCCACATTTTTTGGAACAGATTGGATGTTATCAACAAGAAACGTTTTGTTCCCGGAACCTATATAAGTATGTTGTTTTGTTAACTTGACATCATCTCTTCCTGGGGAAAAACTATGGGTTTATGATTTACAGACTTGAATGGAATATGATATTTGCATAGCTTTATCTTCTCTATATCGTGTTTTTATTCAAGTTATGATTATTTCAATTTGTAGTTAGATTTTGATTGCTTTAGCTATCATGGTTTATTGAAGATTGATATGATAAAATTTATATGATATCCATGTTTTATGTCCTATATTTAACATACAGTAATTATTCTATTCAAACTTGAGATTAGGAGATTTATCTTCATCATTCGTTGAACATTTATACACAAGTTTTCACAGCAGGATTTATCTCAATGTGGCCACTTGTGAAATTATAAAATTGTTGTTACTATATCTCTCATATGTTCTATCATTCGGATTCAATCATTACTGCTTCACATTTATGAGAAGCATTTGTGGGATCTGTTGCAGGTTTGCCTCATTATACAACAAGATTGGATGCTATACACAGGACAAATATGAGATGCGATTACAGGTTAGTTTGTTAGTTTTATTTCATTATTTTAATTAATACAGAAATTTCCTCCAGGCTAAACACATTCTACTGTTTTTTATCTCTGTTTTCAATTAGACAGTCTGTTATTTCATTTCTTTTTTATAAACATTATAAAAAAATAAATCAAAAAGATTGAATGATAGCTTTGTTGTTGTTTAATAAATCAATCCATATTTGATTTTCGCAGATTTAGATTAAAATTTGCATTCTGTAAATGTTATACATATATTAGAAATAAAGTCATTTGTATATATTATACATACTATAAGTATATTTATGTTATTAAATATTATTTAGTAAACTGTAAATATATATTTTCTCTATATATAATTTTCAGCGAGTTTTATTCATTAAGTAATTTTATTTTCTTTAGTTTTGTTTTTCGCTTTCTTAGGACTTAGATCGGCTAACGGAGCCGCTAAACCCATCGGAGTGGATCAATCCAAACGGCTTGGGCTAAGTAGACAACCCCTGACCGGATTCACTCCTCCAGTTGACGAGCAATCAATTTTGCCCGTCAACAAATGGTGCTAGAAGGAGGGCCTGAAAATTATTAATGGCATGATGTGGTCGTAAGACTCCTCCACCACCTACCCGCTCACCTATAGTGACTAGAAGTCATTCAGATGACAACATTGTCCCTCAAACAACAACCACATCAAACGATGATCTACGGATCACAATTGAACCAATAACTCCAAATCCTACGGGTGGTGACATACAAGAGATTGTTCGCCAATCTCTCATAAGAACACACAATGCCTTCGCTCGTTTAAGACAACCAAACCAACCTTTGAACCAACCATTATATTTCTTTGATATCAGAGAACAACTTGGAGACACTAACCTTACTTTAAACCCTATAGATCCAATACTCACTCCTGCAGCAGGAGGATCTGGTATACCACCATCACCACCTCCTTCTTCTCCTTCTTCTTCTGGAGAAGAATCCTCTGATGAAGGCAGTTTCTCATCCCAACCTTTGACACCACCCACACCTATGGCCAACCAGAACAATCCCGCCAGACCCTGGCTCGACCAAGATGCAGTGGCCATACCTGGGCCTCAGCATCCCTTACCCAAACACCTAGAGAAATGGCTCCCTAAATTTGACCCGGACTCCAAACAGATCACCGAAGATCTCATCAAAAAGTTTATGTTATCCATTAGACTCCATAGTGTCGAGAAAAAAGACGTAGTCTGTAGATTATTTCCCTACACCTTTGAGGGCAATGCCTCTACCTGATACTTTTCCCAACATCCCCACACCATCGTGTCATGGGAGAAATTTGAATCCTATTTTCTTGAGAAGTTCGGAGACGACAAGTCTCCTGAAGTTCTAGTCATGGAGATTTATAGTTTAAGAATGAACCCCAAAGAAAAGATCAAAGAATTTAATCAAAGGTTCTTGACATTAAAGAACTGAATCCCTATGGATTCGATGCCTGTCGAGAATCTGATTATAGCATATTATATGAAAGCCTTACATCAAAGCATAGCTATTTGGGTAAAGAGATCCAAGAAAGCCACATTGTTAGAAGCCTTCGAAGAGGCTAGTCAGATCGAGAAAGACATCCTCAGCTTAAAAGACAATACTAGCAATGAGATAGAGACTAGTTCATCTTCCAAAAAGAAAATCGAAATCCTCCCTAGGCCTTCCCAAAACAAAGCTCAACCTGAAAGCTCAGATTTAGAAAACTTACAGAAAGTCG
>JASDQU010194588.1:3738-17238 GCA_032191745.1 Picea mariana | reverse complement strand
CTTGAAGGGATGGATTCCGTATGACAATCGACACTGTTGGCTTATACGAATATCTCGTCTCTGGCGAAGCCATATGATGTTGTATGGTTGTGGGTGTGGTGTTGTCGACAATCTCAACTATTTGATGACCTCTGCTGAGATGAGGTACTTTTGGCTTCCGCTATCAACAATCAAATGCAGCGAGGTCCCCTTCACCCACATCTATTAATGAAAAAGACGCTCCCCCTCTTCAGAATCGATTGGTTCTTCTGGTTTAATTGTTGCGTCGTGACAATAGCAGTGGGGTTTGCGTCGATGATCTATCTTCTATCGGTATTTTATGAATCAGATTTTGAATCATGGTTCGGCTCCTTGTCTTTGATCTCGACCACAAATGATTGTTTTGAGCAACATTCATCGGTGTTGTGCCAGGGGATTTTGTGGAATTCGCACCATTTTCTGGTGTCCTTCTTCCTATTCCCGTGACCCTCCTTTTCCTGTGGATTGGACTAGTTTTCAAGAGGTTGTTTGTTAGGGTCATCTTTATAATTTTTTTTTTGTTGCAGATTTGCAGACCCGAACTCCCGTTTGTTCTGGTGCTTAAAGTTTTGCTCGATTTTAACATCATATCAATAAGTATCATCGAGTGATGAGATGTCTAGAAAATCCATTTTAGTTTGGATGTATCTGTGTAGAGCCCCGCGGTATTTCAGAACTAAATGTCATTCGGAGTCTTTGATACCCATCTTGGTGCACAAGGTATGGAAGGTATTGGTGAAATTCGTAACTGCTTGGCCCCTCTCTTGCCACAGTGTGGTCCATCTCATGTACTGGTCCTCATAGTTGCCAACAGGGTAATACTTTTTTTTTACCGCATCCACAAAAAAATCCCAAGTGGGCTTGACCCCATATATTCCAGACTCCTCAGTGGAACTTTTCTCCCATTAAGTTTCCCACCAATGTTTGACATGGGGGAGATCCTTGAGGAGTGCGAAGAATATCTTTTCCCTGTCGAAGACATTATGAACAGATAAATAACCTTCTAGCAGATTTAACCATTTTTCTAGGGTATCCACATCTACCTGTCCTTCAAATATGGGAATATCAAAATTAACTTGTACCTTGAAAGGAGAGGTGCTTCCAAAGTGGTCATTTGATGAAGATGCGCCTACTGCTATTGGCAGGCGTTGAAGGATGTGCGCAAAATTCTCCATCATTTCGTCCCTCTATCGCGTGAGAGCTTACTCAAACAATATATTAATAGAATTGTATGCTCTGTCGTTCTTCTTTTCTTCCGCCATGGAGAGTTTCTTGGGTGTGTGAGAGCGATTGTCCTCAAGAGATACAAGCTCGAGACCCAACTTGCTATACTCAGACCTTGTCGGGGACATGCACTAAAAAATGATCAAGAGCAACTTGCTCTAATACCACTGATTCAGATTATTTTCAACATGAAATGAGAACAGAGATATGATAAAGAAATGTACAGAGATGTACCGGATATCCAAAAATATAACAGAAATATATAATAGATGCAACCATAAACACAGAGATGCAGTAATACACAAATTCTATTAATGAGCGAAAATGTACAAAGACTGTAAAAATATAGAGTGAAAGACTCGCTAGAATGGTGGCAGTTTATCTCTAAGAAGAGATGTGATGGATACTCGCATTCGCAATGAGATGAGTTATAATGACGTTCTAAAGGCCTTTTTAACATAATGAAAATCCAAAACCCTAACCCTGAACGATGAAATGCCAACAATTTTGTGGACCCTGTTTTGGACAGTTTGGTGTATCAAATTCCCAGGGGCGTAACTTTTGCATACGACCTTCGTTTTAGGCGAACGATACCCCGGTCGAAAGGTCTATCCGAGAACTACACATTTTTCCATCAGAATCGAACTTTGTTTACATTTTCACTATTGTTGGCTATAAAAACGTTGTTTAGGGCCTCAAAACGACCCCGAAAATTTGGGACTCAAAAACTAGAAACAAAACTGCCAAACTGAAACTACCAAAATGAGCCAATTGGAATAGGTGGGTGGCCACCGTTATCCACCTGGATCAAGAAAGGATACAAAATCTACATGGAAGATAATCATTGTGTGATTATGGACAGATATCCAAGCAATCAACTTATTGCAAGAATTCAGATAAGAAGCAACAAAATGTTCACATTGACATTGACGTCAACCATGAAGAGAAAAACATTGCAAGTTGTCAGTGAAACAAAATATGCGTAGTCAAACATTGCATTCAAAGAAGAAATTGAATAAATAAGTGCACACAGTTCCAAAGAAGTAAAAGGTAGTGCACACAATTTTAAGGAAAAAGAAGATAGTGGCTCAGAGTTGTAGGTAACATTCCAATCTGAAGTGCAGGATGATTCCTAGATGTGGAATTTCAGATTTGAACATTCAAAATTTGGAGGTATGAAGTTACTAAATAAAAATGATATGGTGAAAGGTTTGCCATTAATAGAAAAACTAGAAAGAATATGTTAAGGTTTCATCTTTGGAAAGCAACATAGATAGTCATTTCAAGTTGGTAATTCATACAGAGAAAACACTCCATTGGAAATAGTACATTCAGATATCTGTGGACCATTGCAAACACCATCTATAGGAGGAAATACATATTTTCTCACATTTATTGATGATTTCTCAAGAAAAACAAGGATTTATTTCTTAAAACATAAATCTGATGCATTGAGTTGTTTTCAATAGTTTAAATCACTTGTGGAGAAGCAAAGTGGTTATTACATCAAGGTTCTAAGAACTGAAAGAGGAGGAGAATATGTTTCAAGAGAGTTCCAGAACTTTTGTAAAACTCATGGTATTTACAATCAATTCACTATGTGGTATACACCACAACATAATGGTATCGCAGAGAGGAAGAATCAAACCATCATGGAAATGGCGCGCAGTATGTTGGCAGCCAAACATTTGTCAAATGAGTACTGGGATGAGGCAGTAGCAACTGCAGTATACATCATGAACAGATGGCCGACAAAGAGTGTGAAAACGAAAGTTCCTCAAGAATCCTGGAAAGGAATGAAGCACAATGTGACACACTTAAAAGTTTTTGGTTGCGTCGCATATGCACATGTTCCATATGAACTGAGAAAGAAGCTAGATAACAAAGGACAAWAATGTATATTTGTTGGATATTTTGAAGATACAAAAACATACAAAWTGTATGATCCTATTGCAAGGAAAGTCATAATTAKTCRMGATGTTCAATTGAGAATGAAGCATGGGATGGAAGCATAGAAAGGRTAGTCAKAATTACAGATGATATTGGGCATGATGACATAGAAGATGAAKTGGTTCAAACACCATGTATATSTMAGTGTGCAGTTCCTTCCACTTCTGGAACTGTGACACAAATCCCAGCTCAAACTACTCCAGTGAGATCTGCAGGTGCACAGTCCACACCTAGAGTGTAACAAATTCTAGCAAGCGGTCCAAGTAGTTCTACATCTCCAGATCCAACATAAGAAAGTCTTTTACCAAGAAAGTCAAGACGTTTGTGTGACATTTATAATGTTGATACATCAATTTTTTTTCATTTTTTTCTCTGTTTTCACAAATAGATGATCCATTAACCTTTGAAGAAGCTATCGAAGATGATGTATGGGCACGAGCCATGGATGAAGAAATTAGATGCATATAAAATAATCAGACATAGAAATTGGTAGATGTACCTGAAGACAAGGATGTGATAAGTGTCAAGTGGATCTATAGAACCAAGCAAGATGCAGATAGAATTTTGTAGAAGCACAATGAAAGATTAGTCGAAAGAGGTTTTACACAACAAACTGGAGTTGATTTCAATTAAACATTTGTGCCAGTTGCGCGCATGGACACATTCATAATTGTGTTAGCCATTGTTGCACAGAACAAATGACATGTTTATCAAATGGATGTAAAGTCAACATTTTTAATGGACATTTAGAAGAATAAGTATGTGTGGAACAACCACAAGGCTATGAGGTTCCAGGACAAGAAAACAAGGTGTACATATTGAAGAAGGCATTGTATGGGTTAAATAAAGCTCTTAGATCTTGGTACAGTCGCATAGATTCCTACCTTACTCAGAATTGATTTTAGAGAAGTGAATTTGAGCCAAAATTGTACATCAAAGCAAATAAACAAGATAATATGTTGATTGTTTGCTTATATGTGGATGACTTGATATTTACAGGTGATTTTGGTATAGAAGAATTTAAGTCATTCATGAAAGACGAGTTTGAAATGAATGATTTAGGGCTTATGAAATATCTTTTGGGTAGTGAAGTTCACCAGTCTAAAGCTGGTATATTTATTTGACAATCTAAGTATGCGCATGAAATTTTGAAAATATTCAATATGATAAATTCCAAAGTAGGTCCAACACCTGTCATAATAATATTGAAGTTAAGTAAGGAAGATGAGGTATCTAAGGTGGATCCCACACTGTTTAAAATGATGGCAGGAAGTCTTATGTATTTGACAGCAACAAGGCCTAATGTTATGTATGGACTGATCTTGATTTCAAGGTTCATGGAAACTCCAAAAGAATCACATTGGAAGGCAGGGAAAATAATTATAATATATGTGAATGGAACAAGAGATTTTGGCATTATGTATTCTACTTCAGAAGATTTCAAACTGATTGGATACACTGAAAGTGATTGTGGAGGCATCATAGATGACATGAAAAGTACCTCTAGGTACACATTTCATTTTGGAACAGGTATAGTGTCATGGGCATCAAGGAAGCAACCCATTGTGAGTCTTTCTTCAGCAGAACCTGAGTACATCACAGCTACAAGTGCAGCTTGTCAGGCAATTTGGATGAGAAGAATGTTAAGAGATTTTTTGCAGGAACAACATGAACCAACTACAATATTTAGTGACAACAATTATTCTATCATGTTGTCAAAGAATCATGTGTTTCACAAGAAAACCAAGCACATTGATACAAGGTATCATTTTATCAGAAAATTGGTGAATAATAAAGAAATTTGTTTAGAACTTTGCAGGTCTAAAGAACAAGCCTTAGATATATTTACAAAATCTTTGGCAAGGGATGCATTTCAAAAACTTTGCAGTTGTCTAGGAGTCGGCGTAGTCGCAGATGTTTGACAGTTCATGTCAATTCAAATTTTTGATGTAAATTTTGTATTTTGTAAACTCGGCTACTTATAATTAAGGGGGATTGTTGGAAATATTAATTACGAGTCACGAGCTTCACGCTTGCACAGAATTTGTCTTTAATATAAAGAATATATGTTAGTCTGTCAGACATGAAAAAGAGAAGTGTTAGCATAAGTTTATTTAATGAGCCGATATTTATCTTTCTCGAGCTCTTTTTTGCAGATAAGAGTCAGTTGAATTTATTGTCATCTTAATTGTTTGAGTCAGTTCATTGCTACAAGAATTTTTCGGTCTCAATCCTTGTATGTCCGAGTCTGTAGGTAGTCAATACATAGACAAAGAGAATAGAGTTGATAGTTAGAGAGAAACAATAGTTGTGTGAAGATAGTCGAAAGAAGTCTGAGAGCACAAGCTATGGTTTTGTAAAGTTGCAAAAGTCGTTGGAGTCGAAGCTCGACATAGTCTTGTATTTTGCAATAGCGTGCAGCGCTCAGGTTCATAATATATTAAGTTTTGTGTGTTGATGTATTTCTGAGTTATTTTTGTGAGGTTATGTGTTAAAGAGTAGCACAATGTGAAGAAATTGTTTTATTAATTATTATTATCACAACGCATAGTAAATCATTCAGTTTGTAATCTACGCGGTAAGTTATGAGAGTTCAATGGTGAAGAGTTTCATTGCGCGGTCCTTGCAACTGCGCTACATAGAGTTTGTTTGTGCACTGTAAAGAGCGAACAATATCCACCTTCTTATTCAACATTGAACTAAGATCCAACATATCCACACTGTTATATAGTATTGAACCAGGAGCTAACAATATCCACTCTGCTATCCATCATTAAATGTTGCAACGATCCCATCATCTATACATCATCTGCCACAACATTCAATATCTACTCCCACTCACCCATGGAATTATTATGATCAATATCTACACCATGGTTAAGTCATTTCAATTCAACTTCAAAAATTCACCTAGCTTCTTCCAAACCCTTATCACTCCAACAAACCAATCACTCTTTTTATTTTTGGTTTCTCATTCTTCCCATAATTATTCCATCTAAAGATCTAAATTTTTTGTAATTGTTTCCTTATGTGACTTAGGAATCTACTCTCTCTAATCAAGCCATTTTCTTCATTAGCTATACCTTCATGAAATTCATACAAATGTGCAACATTGAAGGTTGGAAAAATATATAAACCCTCATCCAATTCCAACACATAATACGCATATAGAAATTTTCTTTAGTATTTTGCATAGTCTTATTTTTTTCATTTTTGGCTGCACTTTTGAAGACATTGTTGCACTTATTCATGCACTTCCTTCATATGCTTGAAAAATGACTTAGTGCCTACACTTTTTCTATTTTCTTAGGAAAAATTTTCAAATGTGTCATTCTCGTTGGTGATCTTCCCACAAGGGATTCACCTTGTTGACCAATATCTTATCACATTCATTAATAAATGGGGTTTTTAAATTGTGAAAAATAGAGTCAATATATTACTATTAGGAAATATCAAGATCTTGGAAAACAGTTACAGAAAAATCAGCTAACAATAGATATATTATTTTCCTTAGCCAAACCTAGTCAAGCCACAGGATGTCTCACCACTCAACTCTCGACACATATACAATGGAGTATAAATATCCTTTTATAGGATTTTATTACATGTAATCGATCAACAGGATCAATATTGTGGTTCACCAATACCATGTGCTTGAGACCACTAGTGTTTGACCTAACAACTTTGACTCTTTCACCGAGTCAAGATTATCATTATATTACAGGTATTAAGGGGCACATGGGGGTTTATAGTTGTTAGGGGTTATAAAAGGGGGTATATGGTAAAAATAAGGGATATCTAGTAAAAATAAGGGTTTTTTTTTTTTTAYATTGGAAAGATGTATTGGGAGAGTGGTTCAATAAAAAGATTTTGGGAGGTCTTATCAATATCTAGTGAAATTACAAGTATTCTTTAACAACCCATTAACATATGTTCTATGTCACGGGTTCACTAAGTGGATACCCCATGGATATTCCATTCACAATCTAGAAAATGAYTCTTTTCRTGTGGATCTTCCRTTSGAAATATAGAAAATGACTCTTTCCTATAGATTTGTTCACCAAATTGTTGAATGAAAATTTAGCTTGCACCAAAATTAAGTYTGGTTCTCATGGTTTCTCTCCAACAAGACATTTGAATATATTTCCAAGTAYTTTATTCACTACTTTAGTTCAACCATCAATCCATGAATGATAGGAAGAGTAGAGTTMTTCAATCCAGTATCTAKCTTATTCCATAAAGTTCTCCATACATGACTATTAAAATGCCTATCCATATCTAAGGCAATACTTCTTGGAAAACCATGTAAGTGAACAATTTYMTTAAATATTAAAACATCKATKCTCATGACATCATTAATCTTCTTAAAAGGAATAAAATGTGCCATTTTTTGAAAATTTATCAACAACAAGAAAAATATAATCATTACCTCATTGGGTTTTAGGAGAATCCAACACAAAATCCACACTAATGTCTTCCCATGGTGCTTCTAGTACTAGAAATGGTGTATCAAGATCAGTGTTATGACTTCTCCCCTTACCATGTTGACAGACTCTACAACTTTCAACCCATTTCTTTACATTCTTAGCAATATTGAGCTAATAGTATCACTTTGCAATCAGTGCTCAAAATTTATCAATGCCAAAATGTCCACTCAAGCCACCATTGTGTGGCTCTTTGATGAAATTATCTCTCATTGAACCTCTAGGAATGCATAATTACTAATTTATAGATAAAAATCCATCCTAGATAAAATAATCTAAGAATGGTGTCAGGTCACCACTCCATGGTTCCTCAGTGTTTTTCTAAGCTTCAATGAAATCTGGGGTTATCTCATACAATCTCTTGATTTCTTCCAATCCTACCATTTCAATTGTCATAGTAGTCAACAATGAGGTCCTTATGATTAATGCATCAATGAGTCTCTTAGATATTTTAGATCTACACTTTAACACAAATGTGTGACTCTATAAGAATTCCACCCATTTCATGTGTGTTTGATTCAAATTTCATTAGTTGTCGAGGTATCTTAGTGCTTGATGCTCAGTATATAGAACAAACTCTTTGGGCAATAAATAATGTCTCAATTTATTCAATGCTTAAAAAAAACTTAAAACTCGTGATGATACATGGAATATTTTTATTTCACTTCATTTAATTTCCCACTAAAGTATGCAATTGGTCTTCCTTCTTGAATAAGCATTGATCCAATCACTCTTTTACTAGCATCACACTCTACTTGAAATACTTTATGAAAATTAGGAAAAGTGAACACTGGGTTTTTTAGTCACTTTCTTATTCACCAACTCAAATCCCATTTGCATTGTGGAATTCTTTTTTTTTTCATACATGCAATTACTATTGTGCAAATACCATTGAAATTTGTAATAAACTTTCTATATAAACTAGCTAATCCATGAAACCCTTTACCCCAAAGGTGCTCTTTGAAATAGCCCATTCTCCAACTTCCCTTACCATTTATGGACCCATCTTCAAACCTTCTTAAGATATTATGAACCTTGATTATACCAATTTTCCTTTCTTTAAAGAATATTTATGTATATTTATGAGAAACTTACCATTCCTTAACCTTCCCAATACATTCCTCAAATGATCCATATGCTCTTCATTTGTGTTGCTAAAAATCAAAACATCATTTAAATAAAAAACAACAAATATTCCCAAATACAACTTCAATATTTTGTTCACAAATCTCATAAAGGTGCCGGGTGCATTGATCATTCCAAATAGCATGACCAATAAGTAATACAATGCTTCCTCTATTTTAAAAGCTATCTTCCACTCATCTCCCTCGTGGATTCTAATATGACAATATCCACTTTTCAAATCGATCTTTGAAAAATAATGCACCCCACTTAAGAAATCCATTAAATCATCCATGTTGGGAAAAGGGAAACTATACTTGATAATTATCTTGTTGGCATCCCTTGAATCAATGCACATTATCCAATATCTTTTCTTTGGTGCTAGCACTCTCGGCATTTCAAATTGACTCAAAATTTCTCTTATCAACCCTTTATGGAATAACTCATGAACTTGTCTATGTATCTTTCCTCTTTGAGATAGAGTTAACTTGTATAGTCATTTGTTTGGAAAACTTAATCTTGGCATGAAATCGATTTGATGGGAAATGCTTGGTACATGCAACAATCTGTTGGTAACTCATCTTAAACAAATTGCTAAAATTATTCTAATAGTTCATTAACCGCTATCATTATATCATTTATTCCCACCTCCAAACTTACATTCTTCGGTAGAATAGAAAAAAAACACCTCACCTTCTTTTCTTCTTCCAAAAATTATTTGGCTATACATAGCATTACCCTTCTACCAGGGCTATAGTTTTTTCTATTACTATTTTCTCATTTTTCCTCTTTCATAGACCACAACCTATGTTTCTCTCTATATTTCTCGAGTGGAAAGGTGTTCTTCACTCCATCGTGAATAACTTTCTATCATATTTCCAAGGCCTTCATAACTACAGATGAAAAGAATCCATCAATACTACATCAAATAACACTTGGTCATGATACATTCCAAGGTGGAAATTAATCAAACATTGTTCAAAAACAGTGACAAGAAGTCCTTTCTACAAACATGAAACTCTCTAGCCATTGGGATGCAGAGTGCATTCCAACATCAATGTAATGTTCCTGACTTGGCTAGTCTAGGAAATGTTGCTAATGTGTGTGTAGGATCAATCGTTTACAAGATATAAATGGTCACACAAATAATAAATGCGACAAAGGGCTGCAAAGTTTATATTATGATATCTCTGCAGATTACAAAGGCCGAATGCGGCTGAATAAAATGACAACACTCGGCTAGATCAAAAGACAAAAGGATCTTAGCCGGAATACAACTAAACAACAAAAGATAATACCCAGAATATGTGAGCACTGTGGTATCAATGGATGCGCTGGAACTATGGCAGCTCGTACAGTAACTGTTGGAAGCCTGGAAAGTTCGCCTTGGGAGATATACCTCTCAGAATATGCTAGAAACCGTCCCAAATGATGCGCCTTGCCATAGTCCTCAGTACTGGTAACTTTTGGACCCCTCTGCTGGTTTGTTTGTGTTGGAAAACTCATCATTGTAATAGAATATCTCTCATACCTCATATGAATAAAAACCAACAGTTTGGACCCCAGATGGATCCCCTTGGGCGAATGCACCCCTCTTTCTCTGGAAAAATGCATCCTAGTGATTCCACCATCGGAATTGGACGAGATGTGTCTCAAAATGACCTCCTTGGTCTACTGGGAAATGGGTCGGAGGAGTTTGCTTGACTATGGCCTGATGCTCGCTCGGGAACCCTGAATGTATCCTCCAAAAGTGTCACACTCCCAAGTCTGGAAAATGTGCCCCAGATGATTCCTCTGTCGTAATCTGGTGAGGAACCAGGAAAAATATGCTCCTTGCCTTCCTCTCAAATGGGTCAGAGGGAAATCTTGGAATTCTCCCTGGATGGGACAAGTCGATCTCTAAACCTCCCAGAAGTTGCGCCCTCCCTCTAGATGAATGCGCCCTTGCTACTGAACACTGAGTAATTGCTGCTGAAGGATAATTGAAGACCTATGTGATCTTCCTGGTGACTAGGGTGTCTCTCAACATCGAAATCAACCAACTGGTGTCTTCCTCCTGGAATCCACTGAACTATCTCTCCTAAGATGCGCCTCTCTCCTCAATGACAAGTCACAATTTGCATAATGTTGAATTAGGTCGCTGAACCTTCCTTTATAGCTTTCCAAAACCATAAATCACTGTTGAAACCCTAATTCACTGTTGACTTCCAAAACCCTAAATCATCGTTGAAACCCTAATTCATTGTTGACTTCTATTTTTATCTCATAATGACTTAAAAGCGCTTTTAACGCTTTTTATCTCAATGTCACTTTCTGAATATAACACCTGTGACTAGACTGACCTGTAGTAACCCTGTTTACCCCTTTTCTGGCCTTGGCTATAGTCTAATGGGGAAGTTTAGACCATTAAGCCTCCTCTCTAGAGATCCTATTTGGAAAGGGACATTATAGTCCTCCCTTCCCGAAATTGCTTGTCCTCAAGCAATACCAGTCCAGGGTGTTGCAACACTTGCTCGCTCTCCCAAGTAGCGTCCTCTACTAGAATCCCTCTCCATCTGATCAAAAACTCTCTGATGACCCTGCTCCTCAGTTTCCACTCCCGGAACTCCAACACCTCTTTCGGAACTAGCTCCACCTGTCCCTCCTCATCTAATGGGGGAATCTCCTCTGATGTGATAATGAATTGTCCCACTACCGTTTTTAGGCAAGATACGTGGAACACGTTATGAATATTGCTCCCCTATGGAATATCTAACTCATAAGCAACCTCGCCTACTCGATGCATGATCTTGTAAGGGACATAAAATCTGGGCCTGAGCTTCTCGACCCCACTCTTCTTCAAAGATGACTGTCTGTAAGGTTGGAGTCTCAAGAAAACCAAATCCCCAACCTCAAAGATGTGCTCTATCTGTGCCTATCTACACTCATCTTATGTTGGTTATGTGCCATCTGCAGGTTCTCTTTCAGCAACTTGAGAATCTCCTGACTCTCTATGATCCAATCCTTAGCCTTGGGAGCTCTGCTCTCCCCGAAAACCTAGTCTACCAAAGTGGGAGCATCATATTCGTATAATGCTTGGAAGGGTGTCATACCAATGGACATGTGGAATGTGGTGTTGTAGCAATGCTCTCCTAGATGTAGCCACTTAACCCATGTTCTCTGTTGTCCACCTACATAGTTCCTCAAATATCCTTCAACCCACTTGTTGACAATCTCGGTCTGCCCATCTGTCTGAGGGTGATAGCTAGTGTTGGGTGTCTGTCCCCACCAACCGAAATAACTCTCTCCAGAATGTCCCCATGAACCGACTGTCCCTGTCACTGATGATGTTCCTCGGCAACCCATCAAGTCTGAAGACCTCCTTGAATAATAGCTCAGCTAACTGAACTGCGTTGTACTCTGTCGGTATGGAATAGAAGTGAGAAAACTTGGTCAATATGTTGACCACTACATAGATATAGTCCTTACCCTAGACCTTGGGTAGGCCTGTGATGAAGTCCATCGATATACTCTCCCATTTCTGCTTTGGAATGGAGAGTGGCTGAAGTAGCCCTGTTGGAAGAGCATGCTCTCACTTGTTCTGTTGGCAAGTCACACACTCAATGACGTGTATCATAACATCCTATTTGAGACCCTTCCATGAGAACCTCTCCCTGATCTGTTTGTAGGTTTTGAAGAACTCTTGATGGCCTGCTAGTGGTGAATCATGAACTGTTGTGAGGATCTTCTTCTTGAGCCCCAAATCTGGCACCAAGTAGACTCTATCCTTGTAGAATATGACATTGTCAATGACCCTATACCTGTCATCCTATATCTGTCCATCCATCACCTCACAAGCGAACTTTTTCTTGTAATAGTCCACTAATAAGTGGGATTTCCAATCTGCTGAAATCTCCATCAAAGAACAGGCCACAGGTCTCCTCGATAGTGTATCAACCACAATGTTCTTCTTCCCCTTGACATACTCCATGTCAAAGTCGAATGCCTGTACCTTCGTCACCCATTTTTTTTGGCGCTCACTGAGGTCCTTCTGCTCAAGGAAATACTTCAAGTTGTTGTGATCCGTCTTGACCACGAATTTGCTACCCACCAAATATTATCTGAATTTGGTTAAGGCATGCATGATTGCCGACATCTCCTTGTCATAAATGGAGTACAACCTCTTGGTCTGACTGATCTTCCTGCTCTCAAATACAATGGGGTGTCGTCCTTGCATCAAAATTGCCCCGATACCCTCACCGGATGTGTCACACTCTAGTACAAATGGCAAGGTGAAGTATGGTAATGCCAATACTGGACAAGTTCTCATGACTTCCTTCATGTGATCAAAGGATTTCAGTGATTCCTCGGTCCATATGAAATCCCCGTGCTTGGTAAGATCTGTTAGTGATGCTCTAAGATGAGAAAAATCTCGGACGAACCGCCTGTAATAACTGCACAACCCGAATAAACTCCTCAACTCTGTTACGTTCCTGGGCGTTGGCCAGTCCAGAATGGCCCTAATCTTTTCTTGGTTTACTTGTACCCACTGTGCACTGATGATATGGCCTAAGAAAAGAAGCTCTGTCATACCAAACTCACACTTGGACTCTTTGGCATATAATGACTATGCCTCCATGATGCTCAATACCTCATCCAGGTGCCTCATATGCTCCTGCCATGTCTTTTTGTAGACCAAGATGTCGTCGAAGAAAACCAAGAT
>JASDQU010194587.1:25229-37530 GCA_032191745.1 Picea mariana | reverse complement strand
GTTCAAGAAGAGTATTCAATAGCCTATCCTTAATTTTTTGCAGCAAGAACTATATGGTATCTCCACAGATTTAATCCAAGTTCATGAACAGGTGTTTTGTTGGAGTTGGTAACATATGTTCTATCCATATACATCAAAATGTCTCTAATCATTTGCAGTGCTTTGTTATGATCCACCCATTTTCTATTCAACCCTTCCAAAAACAAACTCCCCTGAGCAGCTTCAATTGTCTTTGCCATTTCCCTCAAATGGCCAGTCATTGTGGTCACAAGGCCAGAATAGAGCTTTTCCCCATATTTGTGAAGCACCATATTGTAGGCATTCCTGTATAGTTCTTCAAAACTCAAGCCACTGGCATTGTGATTATAGATCTCATGGATTGCATGTTCGAGAATCTCCCAGGTCTTCTCGGCATATTTAGGATCCATATCCACCCTGTGCCTGAATGGCTCGACTCTGAAGGTCTTTCTGGGGTGGTTATTCATCTTTATTGCCCTAAATAATCCCCAAACACTGTCTCTCTTTACCGACCACGCAATTTATGATTCAATGTTTTGCAATGTAATATCTCTAAAACATGGATCTGGTTCAACATTAGGCTGAATGGATGGGAGAGATATTGATGTTTCTGAAACCTCAAACATATTACCCAATTTCACATCTACAGCCTCACTTATTACTTTAACACTATTAACTGCAAATTCTTCCATTGGTCCTCGAGCTTCTATTATACCATCAGACATAGGACCCACTGTCTCTGAATAAGAAGGCCCGGTTGCACTGGCACATTTGGTCATATGACTTGAAACACCCTTATATATTGGAGTCCCTGTGCATGTATCCACACTTGTGATATTAGCCACGGGGTTGGAAGCTCCAGTTGCCAGTAAAGATGGAGCGATTGCATTATCTACTCTCCCTCGTGACATTTGCTTTGTTGGAGATATTTCATTATCCTGTAAGGAATCACTACTGAAACTGGATTGATACTGATCAAAATCATGATCCCCATAAGATAACTCACCCAGATAGCCAAGTATGTAAGGTTTGCACAGGAGAATTCAATCTCTCTATGCCCGTCGTCCAGGGAAACTATGCCCTCTCAGCTCGGTTGCAGATCATTTGAGTTTCTATCCAAGCCGAATTATTACATGAAATTTGCAAATCTGGCCTCTAAACTGGCACAAACCTCCAAACAACAATAAAAGTATGGATGGAAAACCTAGAAACGCCAGAAACTTTCACAGGTCATATAAATAAAGAGAGGTATCCAGATCTTCTCTGTATGTGACGTTGTTAACTTGCGCAGCTGAAGTCTGATTTAGGCGAAGATCCCTTCACCTCCATCTCCACCAACAAATCCAGAGCCTCTTGCACATTCCCCTCTTTACAGAAAGCATCCAACATCGTATTAAATGTTACAATACTTGGAAAAATGCCGCTATCGAGCATCTGTCGATATATTTTCTGGGCCTGCTCTATACGATCCGAATCACGGAGCACCTATAGAACCCTGTTGCAGTTTTGGATACTGAGCATAATCCCAACATGTATCATTCTATAAAACAAAGCAACGCTGTCCTCAATCAGCCTTTCCTTCGTATAAATCCAAAGAAATAAATCAAGAAGCTTAGGAGACATGTCCTCATCTTTGTATCCATTGATCAAAGACTCTAAGACATTGCAGCATTGGGTTTTAACAATGTTCTCCATAATGTCGTACGCCGACCGATCAAGACCCGCACAACTCAATATTTGCAGAAGGGCACAATAGGTTGAGGTCGTAAGTTCGAACCTGGGCTGCCCGTGGGCCCAATGAAAGAAGCGCAAGGCAAGCCTGGGCTTCGCACTCATCTTACACAACACTCGAACAACTATGAAAGGACTTAAAACCATATCATAATTTCTTCCTCTTTATGCACCAATCCTAGCTCTGAAAATGTCAAACCATATTAAAAGATGACCAAAGTTACCTCAGTACGATTTATGAATCTGAGGAAACCATCATATTAGCAAGCATGAGCGTGGCAGGTGAGGAATAGCTTAATTCCTGGTAAGGAGGCAGGCGTTTACAGCTGTAATATCCCCTATAACACAGCTTCAACAATTACATCAATTGGTTGACCAATGAACAATGGTAGGTGCATGCGCAATCAATGTTATACCAAAGTTTTTAATCTACCAACAGTCGAATTGAAATGCCAATGTAACCACCTATATCCATAGCTTAACCAATTGTCGATGCATGTAACCAACATACCAATAGTTACAAAAATAACCATAGATATGCATGAATATCCATATATCTTATGAAACCAAAGGTTGAGTAGGCCAAATAAGAAGCCAATCCAAATACTAATGCATTGCAAAATCAAATGAAATCCAATCACACAATCAATATAATAAGGTCCAATGAGTATACCAATGCGTGCGAGTGTTATATCATAATGCTCAAACATCCGACATGAAGTTCAGAACCCCAAAATCATGTATTTGCCAATGCATTAATCAAATGTTTAACCAAGGTGTAAAAGTGATATGCCAAGAGCTATAACAAGGATCAACAATAAGGATCACAAAAGATAAATCTTGACCCCTGTGCAATTCCATGAATCAATGTTCAGGCAAATCATAAAATGCGAATTCAAAGGCTAAATGTCTTCAATAAACCGAGTTAGATAATCCATCGAAGTATGAAAACCGATCAAAGGATATTGCCGATCATGTAAAAATCAATAAAAATATAGGCGCAATACGCATAATGACACAGAAGAGATTGGCAGTTCAGATAATGGTCGAAATGTGTCCTCGAAAGGAGAAATATTCACGCTTACACTCGTGAAGACTTAGCGAAGGTAGGCGTGCGGAAAGGCGCAAAGAATAAAATCGTCGTTCATTTGAAAATTGCGACGAAAAATCAATGTTTGTGAAACATTGGTGTAGGCAGCTTATGAGACAATGAAAAATGTGAATTGGCTGCCAACAGAAAGTTATGTGATGTGTGAATGATTGATAATGTGATGAAATTGTTTCATTAATTTATCAGATGATGTCTCAATGATATAGTTAATTATTGTGGCGTATATTTTGTAACGTTGTATTAAAAGAAAAAAAAATACATCATTTTTGTTGTAGTAACGACAAGGCCATTACATATGGTATCAGATTGAGTTCAACCATGCGACTGTGGATAGCCATGCCTTCCATTGAATTAATCCCTTGGTTAATACTTAGTGCTAATTAAAATATCAAATTGATCATGAGGTAATCATGGTCAGAGGACGTTGCAAAGATTCACAGTGTGGTGCCAGGGAAGAAGGTGTGGTGCCTCTAGAAGCACATGCGCCCTAGGAATCTAACCCCCAAGGGGAAGATCAAGTTCTTGGGAAGGAGTCAATTGTTGTAAGGGATGTGGATGGTCTGAAAAGATACTTCCAGGGAATGTCAAAGGCCTTGATTAACCATATACATTGAGATGAGTCCAGGGTGCCTATACCCTTGAGGATCCTCAACGTGCCCCAACCAGTACTAGTAGCATTCACGAAGAACTCGAGAGGCTTAAGTTCCTGAGTCCATGAGTGCCATGGAAGGCTCATCCACCGAGGCATAACTAGATATCATGGTGATGTGCGTCGTGATTTGAAATTATGACCTCCATTATGAAGGTTTGCATGACGGTCTTCAACTAAAGGGGTGCGCTCTTATATGCTGGAAGATGATCATACTTCATCTAAACATGATCGTTGAAGCCGTGTTTTGGGAACGATTCGAAGAATGGTTCCAGTAGAAGTAATTGTCAGAAGAATTCATTGAGTATCATCTCGATGAGTTCAATGCCTTACAACAGAGTTGTCGTACGGTGTCATATTATAATACCATATTTATGGAGCTACTTTTGTATGCCCCACATCTGAACATGAAAAAGTTGAAGATCGGTGGGTTCATGATCGACCTTAACTCCAACTTTTGTGTGAAGGTGAGGATATAAATTCCTCGGAAATTGCACAATGCAGTCCAGTAGGCCTCATTGCTATGAAATATTTGATCGCAGGAGTCAGGGCATGACTCCTACAAGATTGTCTAGACTGACGACATCCGGTGCTCAACAACATCAGACGCCAACCAGAAAAGACATCTTGGTATCAAGACATCTCTACAAAACCCTCGTTCACAACACCATGATGATGGGTTCCTCAGAAGAAGACCCCTACAGGGGACTTCTTCCAACAACTATAGTTAGGCTTGTCAGCAGAACAGACCGGGATCTTGGGCTGTTAGGCCAACAACTTCTACTTCGGGGACCAGGAGTATAGGACCGGAGACGGTTGTTGAACATGTGGAGATGCCACCTTACCATCAAGAATGATCAGTTAAAAAGGACAGAGCGGTCAAGTCAACAGGACACACTACCATTGGGGAGATGGGTGAGGCCCACAGGATTCTTGATTGTGTTGAATAACCATCAGGCCGTCTGCCAGAACACTGTTCTCGAGGCATCAGGTACCATCACCAAAAAAAAATTAGTATTTTTTAGATCCAGGTGCTACAGAGAGCTCTATTCCTAGTACTTTTCTAAAGGGATTCAAGTAAAATAATTTGATAGGACGAGTTTAGATTCTTTGATATGTCTTCAAGTGCCAACCAGATAGTTGGAGGAAGGGGTATGAACTGTCGCTTTAACTTGGGGAATAGTGTAAGATCTTGACGACATGGTTAGTATGGACTGGCTGAAATCGCATGAGGTGATACTCAACTGTAAGACAAAACTATTGAGTTTGGTTGAATATGAGGGACAAAGAAGTGATATTGTAGGAAGAAAACAGGTTGTATCCCTAAGGTTCATTTCTTCCTTATAGCTACAAGAGAGCACGTGAAAGGATGAAAGTTATATGAATACTTAGTGTTGAACATAAAGGGCATGGTGGAGGGATTAGAAAACCTTCTGGTAGTACGATATTTTGCAAACGTGATTCCCAAAAGAATTACCAGGTGTGTCACCCGAAGCCAAGATGAAATTTACCATTGACCTAAAACCTAGAACTTAACCAATGGAAAAAATGACTTATTGGACATTGACACCTGAGTTACAGAAGTTGATAATGCAACCAAAGGAGTTTCTAGACCTAAGACTTATACGCCCAAGTGTATCGCCTTGGGGTGCTCCTGTTATTTTCATACGAAAGAAGGATGGGTCATGGAGACTCTAATTTACTACCATCGAGTATTCCTTCACGAAATATTGATATATTCTTGGATGAAGGAGGAATATGACAAGCATTTGAACTTGGTACTACAGTGTCTTCGAGAGAACAAATTGTTTGGGAAACTCTTTAAATGCTCTTTTTATCCATCGAAGATTCATTACTTAGGGAATGTCATCTCCAGTGAAGGTATCGTTGTGGATCCAACAAAGGTAGAGGCTATTATGAAATGTAATTCACCGATGAATGTCCCAAAACTATGTAGATTCATGGGTTTAGCTAGATATTATTGACGGTTCATCGAGAGTTTTTCAAAGATAACAATCCGATTAAGGAATTGCAGAAGAAGAACAAGGATTTTGTGTGGACCAAGAAATGCGAGGAATCAGTTTTAAGTCTCAAGGAGTTGTTCATGACAATGTTGATACTAAAAGTCCCTGACATGGACAAGGACTTCTTGGTATGCACTGACGCATCCAAGGAAGGCTTAGGTAGAGTCTTTCTGCAAGACGGTCGAGTGATTGCTTACATCTGAAGAAAGTTAAGTAAGCATGAGGAGAACTATGCGATGCATGATCTGGAGTTATTATCCATTGTGTATGCCTTGAGAGTGTGGAGACACTACTTGATTGGATGGAAATTTGAACTAAAAACGGATAATTGTGGTTTACAATTTTTTTTTACACAAATCAATTTCAATGTGTGACAAAGGAGTTGGTTGGAATTGCTTAGCAAGTATGATTTTGAGATTTCCTACATAAAAGGAACAATGAATAGAGTGGATGATGTGTTTAGTCGGAGACCACACATATTTTCAATGATACCTCTTTAGACGAATCTACGTGAAAATATTATAACTTTATAGCACGACGATGACTGGTATAAATAGGTTAAGGAATTTATTAGACAAAACAACATGTTGGTACCAAAATTTGAGGGATTTACTGTGGAGAATGACGGATTAATGAGATATAATAACCATATTTACATACCTCCCAATGATGAGTTGAGAAGTTTGATCTTAAACGAAGCTCATAGAGTAGTGTACATGGCTCATCCAGGAGTCACAGAGATGAGGGAAGACCTTAAACCCTTATTCTTCTGAAAAGGAATGAAGGCAGACATAGTCAACTACATGGTGAGATGTCTAGAATGTCATCAAGTGAAGGATGAACATAGGAATCCGGCAGGATTAGTACAACCATAGGTTATTCCAGAATCAAAATGGGAGGTCATTTCGTTGAAATTCATTGGGGAAATTTCCACTGACAACAACGAGGCACAACTCGATTTTCGTGGTAGTTGACACTCTAGCGAAGAGTGATCATTTTATCCCTATGTGTATGATGTATCAGGTGCTAGACATACCTAGAATTTTTATCAGCGAGATAGTGAGACTGCATGGTGTGCCTAAGAGGATCTTATCCGATCGTGGATCGATGTTTACAGGATGATTTTGGAATAATTCCAAGAGGCCATAAGAACCCAACTTAACTTCAGTACCACATGTCACTCAGAGATAGATTGGTAGGAAGAATGAATGAACCAAATCCTGGAGGATATGTTGCGTATGTACGTGATGGACCAACATAAGGATTGGAAAGAGTTCATTCCACTGGTAGATTTTTCATACAACAACAACTATCAAAGAACCATTAAGATGGTGTCATTCCAGTTTCTTTATGGGAAACCATGTCAGACTCCTTTTAGTTGGGATCGTCTTGAGGATGGGGTCTAGGTAGGACCAAAAGTAATCCAAGTTATGGAAGAACAAGTACAAACAATAGGAAAAGGGGTTGGAAGAAGTGCAGGACTGACAAAAGGGTTTTTCGGATGTGCATCGCATGACCATAATTATGAAAGGCCTAATGGATAGCCATGCCTCATTCTTTGAGGTGTTGCATGATGTTTATTTTGTATTTGTGTGTGACTTTATGTCAGTGATCCTACACATGTGATTGACTTGAGTTCTTAGCGGATGTTGGGCGAGGGTGCGCTCACGGCAAAGCTAATCCACTCTTTGGACCATCGCATTCAAAAACTATGGCATCAGATTGTTGATCAGGTTAAGGTCTAGTGGGACAATTATAGTTGACACTTGACTACCTAGGAGGACACATATGATATGCGTCAACAATTTCCATTTTTGATAGCTAGACATTTAGATATTGCTAGATACTTTATTTATGCACTTGTATATTGTGAAACTTCAGAAAGAGATTTGAAACAAGAGGGGGTGTATGTAACATCCCGCTCTTGCGCACACCTGATGTGACTTATTCTTTGAGGACACTTGTGTGCAAGTGATCTGGTTCATTATATGATTGATTTCTTTTCTTATGGATTTTGATGATGAGACTATGGATTATGATGTTGTGTTATGTTATTATGTATAGATAGGTGTTATTGACTGGTTTGTCCTGAGTTTGTAGGACTCTTGATAGATTGAGGATGTCGATGGCATCAATGGACCTCCTTGGACTCTGGATCTAGTTAGGGAGTGGAATGTATACGGTTTAGTATTTCCGTTATTGTATATGTGACATATGATTGGGTATATTATGATGTTGTTTATGGATCACTGACATGTTTCATTGATGGATGCAGGATGATGATTTCTTGCTAATTAGACTCATATTTGGAGTAAAAGGGTCATGCACAACAACTAGAGATATTGAGGGAAAGGTGTGGCAATAGCCTTGCCACAACATACTAGCACTCTCGTCGTGGATCAAACGGTAGGTTAATGATTACCTAGTTCAAGAGATCCACGATGTCATGAGGGAAAAAAAAAGATAGTCGCTCACGAAGATTCTAAAGGGCACAATATAAGGCAAGGTCCTTATTCCTTAGAGGCCCTTAGTTTCCCACAAGGTCTCATGACGAAGTATTGACTCCAAGGGTTGGGCATCTACCAAAATCAGTCAAAATGCATGACACCCTTGGAGCACGTAGTGCGTCTTGAAGGGCACATCGCATAAATGAAACATGAATAAAGGCAAGTGGCACCCTTGGAGCATGTAGTGTGTCTTGAAGGGCACGTCACGATATTTTTAAATACAGGTGAGTCAATGAACCTAGGTTCCTAGAAAACAATATTTTATCTTGACATGGTCAGCCTTAAAATAAAAATGTTGTATGAGTAAAGTTATTAATTATAAACTTTCCCTTAAAACAAAATGCTATGCCTAGTTTAATTTAAGGCCTAGGTCTAAATAGGGTATGAGACTAAAAATTAATTAATCAAATAATAAATGGGGGATGAATAAAAATCAAATAAATAATTTAAAGGAGAATTAATTTATCTAAGACTTAATTACTATTATGTGCAAGACATGCTAATTTGGAACTTAGAAAAAAGGGGGAATTAAATGCATAAAGGAATGTGGAACATAGAAAGGAATCTAGTCTAGAGAACTTTCCTAAATAAAACTCAACTAAGATTTAAGAAATGTGTCAGTCATTAAAGGAAATTGAGGGAATAAAGGGACAACAAGGAGCGTTTTTAGGAACGCTTTTAGGTGCGTGAGGGAAATTGGAAAATTGATTTAATTAATTAAATGAATTTATGGTGCAACTAAGGGATTGGGTGACAACTGTATGGGGGTGATTTTTTCCTAATTAATTTTTAATAAAACGAATTTAATGTGTAAATGGAAGTGTCTCTAAGAATAACTCTATAAAATAAATAATAGAGGAGGGGAATGGATCATGACTAGTATGCGTAAGGTTATGCTACTAGATTTTTCTCTTGACTAATTTTTCTTGTGGGAGTTGGGATACCCAGCTCGAATAGAGAGTGGTAGCTCGACCTTGCGAGGCGAGCTAGGAGCTATATTTCTCTGGTTTGTTTGTGTAGCGCCTTTGCGTCTCGGGGGGGATCAGGGGGAAGAAGAGTAGCCCTAGCATTGGTTGGGAGGTATCGATGAGGTTTTAGTGGTTAACAAGAATGAGTTGGATAGAGTGCAAGCATAGGACAACAACTTTGGATTCTTCGCCTTTGGTTATGCTAAGCATGTGTAAAATTTTGCATTGGTGAATTAGTTAAAATATTTGTATATGGATCTATATGTTATTGAATTTTAAAGTATTATTGGAACTGGTTATGTGTGTGGATCAGTATTTTTATGGCGACTCCATTATAATAATGTTTACTTATAGGTGTAGTTTGTTTCCATATCTTTCATCTAGAAGAATCCCTGATATCAAACTTCTTAATTGTATTTCTCAACAGTGCTTCGCAAATTGACCCCTCCCCCCCACCTCTGTGTTGTTGTTGGATTAAGTATTTAGCCTTTCCTATGCCTTTCCTCACTCTCCAATGAATTTTTACCACCTCAACATATCTATGTCCTTATTTACCCAACATTTTAGTTCCCGATTGCTTAGCGATTGTACACGATTTGGCCGGTGTTGACCACTCCTACTTCCAGTGATAGAAATATGATAAATTATTTTACCCTAGGTGAATTTCCGATGTTCCCTTTCTCTATGGGGTGGTACTTTTCTAGGTATTGGAGGAGGAACCCACTCGTTTCTCCTAGTTTTTGTGTTTCTTGGGTGCTATTTTTCACCTATGTGTTTGCAGAAGGACACCGAACAGTGTACGCATTGAGAGACAGGAAAATTATTCCATTGAATTGAAATGGTTGCACCACCATAACAGAACCTTCACTGATTAATTTTTATCCTCGCTCTTTTCGATACTCACCTAAGCTGATTGGGAGCACTAAGGTCACTCAGATTCTGGTTATGCTTGTCTTAGACCCATTCGATTAATTCAAATTTCTTTTATATATTTTAAATGGGATAAAGAGGAGACGATTACAGGTGCCTTACGATTGGAGGGATTGATCGTTCACACAAATTAAATGAGTAGTGTCAGTCGTAGTCTTATTGTTGCTTCGTTTATCTGCTACGAGAAACAATTTATCGCCTCCTTCCATTTTTATTGTTTCTTCCCGTATCCTCTTCACTTGCAACAGAAAACTCCTACCTGTCTTTATTCTGTATGAGCTACATGTGGTTAATTCGTTGTCACTGCTCGATGTTTTTCTTCATTGTTTTCCTTTGCAGAGATGCTCAGAGACCCCTGGCATTCTTCTACATCCCTTCGTTCTAGAGGGGAGTCCTTCCCTGTGCCTTCCATTTTTTTATCTCCTCTGCGATTGCTTAGGATATTCAGCCCTTGGTCTTCCCTGTGTTGTTCCCTCTTAGCATAGCTACAACTGTTATCTCTGCGTTGATTTCTGGGTAAGTATATCCTTCTCCTCCTCAAGTCTTGCTTCATCCAGCCTTATGCGAACTGTCAACCCTACGTTTTCCTGCACCCTCTATGGATCAATCTTCCCATAAAATGCACACCCAGATCTGTGGTGAATTAAAGGTGGACGAGTGTCTTTGAGGTTTCCAGTGCCTTAATTAAGAGCGCTTATCTTAAGGTGGGTTATTGATTCTAACATTTTAGTCCAACATTTAGGTTATTACCTTTCTTTGTCTTTTTATTTATTATTATGGAGATATTTAAATAAATTTTAGGATGGGGTTATCCCCAATTCCTTTGTGTGTGGACATTGTGAGCTTGTTTTGTTGATTGATTTTTAAATGCCTTCAATACCTCCCTAGATAGGAGGGATTGTTGATATTATGGTAGTTGGAGGAGGTATTTACCTCCACGTGTAACCCTGACAAGAATAGAATATTCTGGGAAGTAAGAAGAAACCCTAAAGAATTGAACATAACCCTAGAATACAAGTTGGCTCAAGTAAATACTTAATATTAAGTATTTAGCCTCCAGAATGAGAAGTCAGCCCAGACAGCTCAGGAAAACAATATAAATACAAGTAGTCACACCTCATTTTGTACACACAACTCAAAATTTCAGCTAGGAAGAAGTGTGCACTGTAGAAACTGGGAAAGTGCGCAAGTCTGGGGAGCAACTACGGCTGACAGCTGCCACAATTTGTTTTCCTAGTTTAGGCTCAGACTTTATATTGGTTATGGTTGGACTTTTTGATCAGTCTTGGTTATCTTTGCTTGGTGCATTGGCCTTGGTTAGCAATTGGTTCACTTCCGAAATCATTCTCTATAAAGGTTAAGGTGCTCATGGGTGGATTTGGCCTATGGTTGAGTGACAATATTGTTATATTGTCTATGGTTAATCGAGCACATCCATTACTTTATAACAATCATGATTACGAGAGAATATTTGAAAACCCATTTTCCATTTAGAACAATAATTGCAATGAATAACTTATGAATAGATAGGGAAGGTTCTTGAATAACTAGTGACTATGGATAATAGCTCATAAAAGTTGAGCATTAATGAAGAACGAATTTTGTTTTTTTTCTCTTTTGCAAGATTTTTAGTTGTGAAAAATTTATCTATAAAGCTTTGGAAGAGGTATATCTACTCCATTCATGAATGATTATGGAATCCCTTGTATGTAATTAAGTATCTGTAGTGTTAACTAGTGACTTACCTATGAGAGATTTAGGTAATAAGAAATTAAATATGGACCTAATTAAGGATTGAAATTAAAGAGACATTTTAAAAATGTTCCATCCTTTGATTTTTATTCATACTAGTTGAAAGTGTATGGATTTACTAAGAAGTGAAGAAATTATAGGAGGAACTCTTGGATAGATAAATATAATGATTAATATGGGAATTTATAGGCAACAAGAGATGAGGAAACATCTATTTTTTTTTTATTAAGTTCCCTTATTTAATGATTTATCAAGTGGATGGAGCAATAAAATCATGTTAAATACTACTATTGTAAGAATGACAATACATAAATAAGAAATATAACTAATATATTCAAGCGATTATGTTTCAATATATAAATATGAGCATTAATGGATGTTCTTGAAAGGCGAGGGTAATATTTGAGGAGACAAGTTGAGAGCGAAATGTTTAAAACCCGACAAAAGCATGTATATAGGAATATAAAGAATCAAAATTAGGGTAAAGATGTTGGGTGTGGAGCCTGATTATCTTCCTGATGCAGAGGTCCTTTGCTTTCAGCCGTGTCTATACCCCATGAAGTATTTACACCCCAGAAGTATGTACACTCTTCCATGCGGGGGAGTGCAGA
>JASDQU010194587.1:2874-14875 GCA_032191745.1 Picea mariana | reverse complement strand
TGCATAGGAGTGGTAACTGGTTTGCAATCTTACATTTTGAACCTCTTTAGAATTTCTCTAATATACTTAGTTTGAGAAATAAAAATGCCTTGGTTGCTTTGACATATCTGAAGACCCGCAAAGAAGGATATTTCTCCAAGTAATGACATTTAAAATTCATTCTTCATATCCTTTGCAAATTTCTTGATTTAGAGATTGTTATCTACACTTCCTTTACCAAACCCTGCCTGCTTTATATATTTGTCTAGTCTAGAGTACCATTCTCTAGGAACCAGTTGTTCAATGTAGACTTCTTCTTGAAGTTCCTCGTTTGGAAAAGTTGATTTCACGTCCATATTTGTCCATACTATTCAAGACTCTTCTACACAACTGTCCATAATTTTGACTCATATGTCACTATACTATTATGAAGTACTACTACAATTGATTAATCTATCATATTGTACTTCTGCTAACTGAATTCACTGAATCTGTCTACTCAAATTCTGCAAGTTGCTCAAAGGATGGTTCTTTGGTCTGTCACAACTATCACATAGACTCCCCCTGTCTAATATTCATATTACCCTGGAGTATCTAAGTCAGATGGTTCAGAATAATTCCTGCTCTGATGTGCATTCATCTTCATATTCATTGGTAAATTCGTCATCTCTTTGAGCTCTAACTTCTTTCTTTCTATCCATGGATTCATATTTCACTACAATGCATGAAAGTACAATCTCTTGAACATGTTCCTTATTTACCTGTCCTTATTTTCTTTTAGTTATTTTTGAAACCCTTTTGTATCTGGCGTTTTTCTTTGTAGAATTTTCTTCATCTCATTTTATTTCCAATCTTGCGATCTTTGGGACCTATTCTTTGTTCACCTTTTATTCGTGTTTTCTTATCCATACTTTATTATATCTGGTATCAATGTTCTCTTTCATGGAAGTACCGATCATGCTTCTACAATCACTAACTATGTGTCCATAGTTATGAAATTTGTAACATTCAATGTTACATGGGGCCACATATGCACTTATTGCTTGAACATTTATTTTATAATCCCTACAATCTACAACCTTATGTCCAAAATTAGTACAATAAAAACAATGACCATAAAAGAAATTTTTGTACTTGGGAGCGAATGATCTTCTTTGTGGTGTATTCCTTCTAAATTTTTGCCTTGACTGATCATGATCATGATTGAAGCTTCTTTTTGGCTTGAACATGGATGGTCTTCTTGAATATGTATCTTCAATAGTTTTCTTATATTCTTGTTTACCATGATTCCTTCCTTTGAGTAATTCTACATAATTCTTTCTATTTTCTTCATTCTTGTTTTCTAGCAACCTAGAGTGCTTCTCTTCATTCTCTATAACTAATGTGGATGTTTCTGTCTCTTCAATGTTCTTGTTGATCTTGAAGATTTTACTTCACAATGTGACAACCTCTTATTCAAGATTCTCAATCTCTTTTTCTTTCTTCATTATCTAAGACTTCATGACTTCTTTTGTTCTTTTCGCTTCTTCTTCAAGTCATTTCTCTTCTTTACCAAAATCTACCTCAAGATAGTTTAGATCGTTAGTTCTTTCCTTAAGATGATCTGACAATATCTTCTCTCTCATTTTTTCTTCTTCCTTCTGTGCTTCTATGTTGGCTTCCAAATGCTTCTATTGGTATTCAATATTTTCTTCTATCTTTCTGGATTCTTCTAGCTGAGTTCTTGAGATCTCGATGACCTGTTTGGCTTATTCAAAAATGTGAACACTTTCCTTTTGCTTCATCAATTCTTTCTTGAGTGGATTATTTTTTTCTCTTAGTTCATATAAAGGACTAATCAATTCTTCTTCATAATTGTCTTCCTTTTCAATTAGTTTTTATGCCTCATTTCCTTCATGGCATTTTATTTCAAGATGTCCTCATTTTTCACAATTAAATAAAAACAAAATACCTCTGGTTATTATGTACTTTTCATCTTCTAAATTTGTTTGACATGGTGAACATGATTCTTCTTTGTAATTTTATAAATTTGCGATGGTTGAAGAATATATTCCATATAAGTTATCCCAAATTTCTTTGGTTGATGAAAATTTACCAACCTTTTCTCTTACCAGATTAGGTAATCCTTTCGAGATGAAATCCATTCTATTTTTTTATTCTTCTTGAATTTCTTCTTGGATGCAATCTTTTTCCTTTTTGAACTATCAGATACTATAACGACTAATAGCCAAATATAATACCCATGTTCCTGTAAAAATACTTAAATCCTTCCAATCCATAACTCATACTTTAAACCATTATGACCATTAAACAGTGGTACTCCATTCTCAGAATAATCCATAATCTCCTTCCAGTCATTAAACTATTTCATGAAGGAACTGACTCTGACACAATTGTTGGACTACTGAGAGGGTGGGTGAATTGGTAATAGAGGAATTTAATCCTTTTTAACCATAAAATGAAAGTGTTAAATAAATGTAGAATTATCATCCAATAGTTGCAGAGTAAATAAACAATGAGCAAATGAGAAATCATACGCATACACAGTACACCAGTGTTTTTACGTGCAAACCCAAAGTGGGAGAAAACCACAGAAGGATGTTTCTTATATGTCTTTAAGAATTAAATTCATTGGAAGAAACAAATTCCTTTGTTTTCCAGTTGCAAATGGAAGGAGGATCCATCCTCCTAGTTTCTCAGGCTACAACCTGAAGGAAGCTCCAACTCCCCAATTCTCTGTCTACAACCAATAGGAGGCTACAACCCCCTAGTTTATCAGGCTTCAACCTAAGGGAAGCTCCAAATCTCTAGTTCTCTAGCTACAACCCCCTATGTTCTCTAGATACAATCGGAAGGTGGCTACAACCACTTATCCTTTCCCCGTCCAATCTCCTTTACATAGAAGTAAAATGATGGAACCACTCTCACACTATCACTATGAGATACACTGATCTAAACATGTACCACTCAAATTGTAACAACCTGTACCAATAAACTATGTCAACATGTACCATACATCAAGCTATACCTCAACCTATACCATAAACAAATGCATGAACCATGCACCAAACATGTACAAATAACCTATCACAATAACCTGTCCAAACAACCTGTAATCAACATGTACCATAAACAAGTGCATCAACCAAACACCAAGTTCCAGCCTCTACCTCAATCTGTATCATCAACGAGTGCATAAAACATGCACCAAATATGTACCAATAATGCATCAAATACACATAAACTATAAATCATCAAGATGTACCAACATCATCAACTATACACCTCATGTATGTGCCAACTCATCAAGTACTTGTCCAACATGTACCTCAACCAAAATCCCTCATCAATCTCATCATCCAAATCTGATTTGTAACTTTGTAATAGACCTGGTGTATCTGATCACATACCTGCAAACCTTCCTTAACTGTAACAACAAGAGACTATCATTTTCATAAAACTTTACTTTAGTCTCACATGACTAATTTTGGATTAGTCAACAACCCTAAATTTAAATAATCATATCTATGTACTTGTAACGAATAAATATCTGAAAATAGTACACAATGTTCTCCAGTGTCTTCTATGCAATTCCTCTAGGTTTCACTATTGGAACCTCTCAGAAAATGAGTTATAGAAAAAATGGCATACCTTGTTGAATTATGGCTTATTCTAGAGAGAGAACTTGTAGAGCATGCCCCACACGAAATATTTGTTTTATGGATTGTTGGTGTATAAATATGTTCAATGTATACCTTACACTCATTTATATGTCAATTTGGGATTCGTAATCGAAAATTTTGTTACACTATATGTGCCAAGAACAGGTAACCTACCTATGTTTGTTGCATATAGGAAATAATTAATAACATAAAGACTTTGTTTCTAAGATTTCTAAATACTTAAAAAACCTTGAACTTAGAAGAGAAAACTGAGAAAGAAACTTCATTAAAGAAACAGTCAATCAAAATATTCTATCTGAGAGGAACAAGTATGTTCATTCCAATTTTATGAATTAGAGAGACAAACTTAAGAATATTGTCTCCTGTAGCAATCAAAACAATAAATAACAATCAACTCCAATCACTCTTGAAATCGAAATCAATTCCAGCTTTATTCAATTCAAACAACTAATACAAGGAACAATCAACATAGCTGAGATACTTCATTATTGATCATGAAGAGGAGATATAAAGTCTTCGGGTTCCTTTATGTACCAAAACTACTGCAATAATAAACTCAAGATATCAATTCCACACTTCAAACAATTAAATGGAAATATCCAATATTTGAGAAGGAAATACCTATTTGATCTAGCACCTGATTATTCACACCAACCTAGAAATAAATAACTCAAAGTTGAACTCCTAAAATAGACTAAATATCATTAACACACACTACTTTAAAATACTCACACAATCACACAAAACATATACAAGGAGGTTTAACTTGGTTGGGGTGGTGGTCCCTTTCCGAGCCAACAAGGAACCTCTTAAAAAAGTAACAGACGAAAATGTTTTACTCATACTCTTGAATTTTTATAATAGATCTTTTTGCATTAATTCAACTGGTAAATTGGATCGATAGTTCTTCACCTCATACATAGAAATGATATGTATCATTTGGTTCTGATGAAGTACTTTGTTACATTCCTTATTATCCACCGACACTATCACCTATACAACGTCCATTATATAGAAGGTAAGTTGATACTATCAATATTTATGGATAAACATTAAACAATTTCAAAGATATTACAATTGATATTTTCATCAAATCTCTAGGAATTGACTCCATCCTCATGACACGAAGTGCATGAGTGATGGTGTCCCTCGTAATATTCAAAACTAATTTGGAAGCTTCGGTCCAACTGTCTTCTCAAAATCTTCATCATCAGACTGATCCAACTAATGCATTCTGGAAATAGAGGTTTTGGTACCAGAATACACACAATCACGAATCTAGGTACTAGAATGGATGCAGAGCAGACAATACTAGAATAGCGCATGACTTGGTACTAGAATGGATGTGGAGAAGATAGTACTGGATCAAAACTTCCTTGGGTACCAAAATAGATTTGGTACCAGAATGCATGATGACTTGTAGTACTGGAATGGCACAAGTACCAGAATAGTTTTCTCATGAGTTAAACCATTAGGACTATACAAAATAAAACACTTTAATTGAATTAATTCAAGAAATTTAAACAAAATATGATTTAAATCATCAATTACCTTTTTTGAACATGAACTGGGTCATTAGGCATGTGTTTGGGAGTAAATAGTCAAGTATGGGCATATAACATAGGCAAAAAGGCTTGGATACAAGGTAATATAGGGAATTATACATGTCAAAATAGAGACTCAACATTTCCCCCATGTTGAAGGTCTTACATGTCCTCATGCAACATCATCAAAAAATGATACCCAAAAACTTTCTACAAAATTGAATCCTTCTCTGTCATTTCTCTAGTTGCAGGATGTTAAAATCAGAAACTTCACTCCTCAGTTCCTTCTTGATTACCCTAGTGTATTGGATCAATCGTAAGACTTTCTTGAGTGTGGAAGAGACCTCTACATACTGTTCTTTCAATTATGCATTCTCTACCTTGATGTGTCTGTCTAATACCTTGTATTCTTCAATTTCTTGCTTCAACCTCTCAATCTTTGCTATCAATTTTTTTTTGTTCATGGACTTGTCTAGGATAGATATGATTGCTTCCTTATTCACCTCCTCATGAGCTTATTTTTGTTTTCTTAGACCCCTCAAATTATCTGTTACCAACCCTTCTGTTTCACTTACTATATCTCCACAGTCATTTCCTTTCTCTGGAGAACTCAGAATATCCATGGGTTCTCCTTGAAGAGAAGATATATTTGGAACTGTCACTTGCTTGGCCATGCTTCTGGTGGTCCTTTGTATGGGGAGAAATATTTCCTTATATTTGCTAACAGGGGTAGAAATATCCTCAAACAACTTCCTCTTCTTTCTTTTAATAACAGTGGTAGGCCTGGACAATTGTCTCTCCTGCGTCACTTTGAATTTCATCTTGAGGTCCTGAGTTGTAAACTATGGAGTCTTCTTCTGCTGACCGACCCTTATTTCTACCCTGGAAGATTGAGGTGTAGGTTCTGGAATTTTTTCCCTTTATGTCTTCTCCCTTTCGAGCTTCTTTTTGTCTATTCTCATCACCTTATCAATTTCCTTTAATTCACCAACCAGTTTTTGGGAAGACAAAGTAACTACCTCGGGGATATTTCTCAATTTATTAACAGATTCGGGAGGATTTTTGACAGTTTCTTCCTGTAAAATATCATTTTGATATGTCTCCTTATTCTTTCATTTCTTACTCTGTGATAGTTGATCTTTAGCATGCACGATTGAGCCAGGCACTCTATATTGTGCAGACATTTTCTTGTTCTGTATATTCAGGTCAAGGGTCTTCTTTGCTTGGCTGGTTGATACCTCCATGATTTCTTCAGGAACGTTGTCTAATCATCCCCCTAGCTCAGAGTCTTCCTTTTATCCTTTATCTTTATGAATCAAGATAAGACTTATTTTATGGGATTGGGTGGCTTTCCTCTTCCTCGATGTAGTAGGTCCCCCTACAACAGAATTTTTTGTCACTGATTTCTCAATGGGTTGGTATGAGTTGGACGTAAAAGTGTCTTCTTTACCTCCTGATGTCTTCCTTTTGTCTTTCTTTTCTTTTTTTCTTGAACCCTCACTGTGTATCCTTGCCTCCTATGTTTCAATAGATTTGGATATTCTTTCTTGGGAGAAATTCAGTTGGATTAGTTTCTTCCAACTACCACCTTGTGTCTTCAAAGCATGAACAACCAAAATTTTTATTAAACCATGGTGATGAAGGCTATATTCTAGTTTCTTGGAAACTAACCTCACTCCTCTCACCATCTTCTTTAAAATCATCCATAGGAAGCGAGGAAAATCAATTTGTGGTCCTCCCTCGAAATGTGATAAAATATTTAAATGATAAATGAAGGTTACTGCATACCTTCCTTTGCAGGTGAGGAATTTCTGCAGAATTATGAGCATCATCCAATATTCCTCTTCGATGAAGCTTCGAGGGATTCCCTTGGTCCAATCGGGGTATTTATGTTTTGGCTTGAGGAATCTATGACAAAGTTTCCTTTCGACGATCACCATCTTGAAGTATTTTTCTCCAACCATAGGGAGACCTGTAACTTCTACTATAGTGGCTTCTATAATTGTTAGCTTCATGTCTCCAAATTGCACACTGTCTCCATCAAATGTCTGCACAAAGGAAAGAGAAATTCTCTCATGATGGCCTTAAAATTTTTCCAAAAATGGCACCCACACTGCCTATTCATATTTTTCCTTGCAAGTTTGATATTCTGTTGTTTTCCTATATATTTGAAATATGGGCTCATGTATGTTGACCCCCATGCTAGCTTAAAAAATTCTCTCGGGTGTATGAGGCATGGATAGAGGATCGAGGGTAGAGTACCGGATAACATAGACTATGATAGAATACCGGACGGGGAAAAATATGAAAGGAATATGAATGCACAGGTTGTAGGTGGTGTGGCAACAATGGTAAATAACTCTTATCTAGAGAGAAGAGCCATCTAGAGGAGCATTGATAAATAGAGGTGTAGTTTACAATGGTCATATCGACAATCATGATGATATGGTGAGGCCAGTCAAATATACTAATGACTTATGGACTCATGGGAAACGAGAGTGTTAAATGATTATAAGGGGTGTAGTCATTATGATCGGGACTCGTGAGTGTGAAATCGGCTGGGATCATTATTTGACACGCTTAGAGATATGGTTCGAGTCATTTCACATAGCACAATAGAAAATCATAGGTTTATGAGGTCTATTTACCAGATAGAGAGATGCAGCACGATTTTGATCCGGTAAGAAACATAATGACCTTGCACTCTTAGCATTTTGGGGAATAGGGACATCTTCTCCTTATGGAAATGTGGTCAAGAATTTTACAAAAGTTTGTGAAAAAAGGGGGTGTGTCATGATCCAAGAGTAACCGGATGTTTAAATGCACATTTAGTCTAATTTCTCTAATAAAATGAAAAAAATGTTGAATGTGTATTTCCTATCACTTAATAATTGTGCAACAACTTGGAAATATGATTAGAGTTATCGGTCACATCCTTACTAGTACTGGATCATATGAGTACTGGATCACCTATGTGTAGAGTTTAAGTTAGTACAGGATCATATGAGTACTAGATTATCTGAGTGCCAAATCATCTGTGTGTAGAGTTGTAATTAGTACCAGAATAGTGCAAGGTCACTTCTTAAATATCAGATGGGGTTCAGTACCGGATAAGATCAGTGAGATGATTTAGCGCAATGATGAACATTGGTACCATATGAACATAGAAGTGATCATTGGTGTTGAATAAGCACTAAGATGAACATTGTTTTTTGGTTTTTAAGATATTTTTGACACAGATTCTGGTGGCAGTGACTTGTAGAAACAACTGGTGTTATGTGATCAGATTCGATTGAAAAACCATGTAGATGGAACAAACACCAAAACTTAGGAATTCTGAGTTTTCATACGAATACCACAACAAGAACTCTTTGATAGGAGGGTATTCTAGAAATTGGATGATCAATTGTTAATATTTATAGAGCCCTCTTCTTTTGGAACCAAGGTAATCATAGCTCCTGCTGGTACTTTCTCTTTATTACCAAAAAAATAACAATGATAATCCTAACTAGTATTTTTCTGTGGATTTTTCTCGAGCCTAGGTTAGTTCCTACTTGCCAGTGTTTTCAATTTTAAAGAGTCTAAAAAACTTAAAGAAAACTCTTTATACTATCCCGTGGATTTTTCTCGAGCCCGGGTCAATTCCTACTCGCCGGTGTTTTCAATTTTAAAGAGTCTGAAAAAATTAAAGAAAACTCTTTATACTGTCTCGTGGATTTTTCTCGAGCCCGGGCTAGTTCCTTCTCACCGGTGTTTTCAATTTTAAAGAGTCTGAAAAACTTAAAGAAGACTCCATCTGGTCAATGTCCTCCTTATTCATCTATATACATGGGAACACAACCAACTTTTTTTTTTTTTTGTTAATTATATCAGAAAAATAAAAGAGAATCTCTATCTAATGACACACCTATGTACATGGATAAATGAATTTATACAATTGAACTTACTATGGTAGGTCAACAGAAGGATAAACACTCTTTCTTACCAGTTGCATTTTGGAACTCTGAAGAACATTTTGGACAAAATTCTCTTTTGATAGAGGCTTATGATAAACCTTTAGTTGATGCCCATTTATGACAAAGGAAGCCTGATTCTCATCGATGGTATTTATTCTTACTGATCCATTTTCATAAACTGTATCAACCTCATGGGTCCCCAACCATCTAGTAGACAATTTACCCTTAAAAGTTTTGAATCTACTATCATAAAGGAGGGCCCAATCTCCTGACTGAAAGGACTTCTTTTTTATGTACTTGTCATGCCATTTGGTCCTTTTCTCTTGTATCAGGGTGGTTCTTTGTAGAGCATCTTGTCTTATCTCATCAAGCTCATTTAATTGTAATAGCCTCTGTTTTTTAGCTTCATTTAGATCCATCCCTAATTGTATGGCAATTCTGAAGGTTTTAACCTGAAATTCTATGAGAAGTACTACCTGATTCCCATACACCAACTCATAAGGTGTATGGAATGTTGTATTCCTCCAAGCTATCATATAGGCCCACAAGGCCTCAGGAAACCTATCAACCTAGTCTTTGTGATGTAGCTGAATAGTCTTAGTGAGGATGGATTCTATCACTTTATTGGTCGATTCTACTTGGCCATTTTCTTCGGGGTGATAGGGCGAATAGTTTCTATGTTTGATCCTATATTGTTCAGTAAGAGCTTTGAGAAAATTCAAGGTGAATTGCATTCCTTGGTCAGTGACTATTTCCAGAGGTATACTGAAATGAGTAAAAATTTCCTCAAAGAGAAATTCTACAACAGATTGTTCATTGGATGAATACAAATCCTTGGCTTCTACCCATTTTGTCACATAATCTGTTCAAACTAAGATGTATTTTTTCTTGCGGGACATGGGGTTGATAGGTCCTACAAAATATAAGGCCCATTTTTCAAAGGGTTTGATCACTACTTGGGATTGAAGAGGCATTTCATCAACTACAATAGGTTTTCCTATTCTTTGGCAATCATCGCAGTTGGCCACATATTTATTTGCATCTTTAAAAATGGTTGGCCAGTAATAGCCAGACTATAAAATCTTGTATACTGTCCTTTTATCAGTGAAATGGCATCCACATGGGCCATCATGACAAGCTATGAATATATCCTGCATCTCGTCCTCCCGAACACATCTTTTGATTACCAAATTAGGTTCAGTTCGGTATAAGCAATCCTCATGCCACATATAATTGGCACTTAGCTGAATAATTCTTTGTTTTTCTCTGGATGACATACTTTGAGGTAGCTTTCCTGTTACAATATAGTTGTCTACGTCTGCATACCAAGGGGTGTAAGTAGAAATGGAAAATAGATTCTCATCCAGAAAATCATCATCTATTGGAGTACTGTCACTTGCATGAACAAGTCTAGACAAGAAATCAACAACCAAATTATCTCTTCCAGGTCTATCAATGATAGTGATATTGAATTCTTGTAGTAGTAACAACCATCTAGTCACCCTAGCATTTGCAATAGGTTTGTTCATTAAAAATTTGATAGATGAGTGGTCAGTGTGCACAAAAACTTCGTATCATGTTATATAGTGTCTAAATTTGTTGATGGCATGTACTACTGACAAAAATTCTTTTTCCGTGATAGTGTAGTTTACCTCAACAGGTGAGAGATTCTTGCTGACAAAGTGTATATCATAGGGAATCTTCCCTTCCCTTTTTCCTAAGACAACTCCCAAAGCAGTGTCTGAGGCATTTGTGAAAATATGGAAAGGAAGAAACAAGTTTGGTCCTTTCAAAACAGGGGCACTTGATAGCTTTGTTTTTATGATTTCAAAGAAGATTTGACATTGTTCATTCCAACATAATTCAACATATTTTGTCAATAGTTTGAATAGAGGGGAAGTTAGGTTTGTATAGTTTTGAATGAGCCTCCTATAGTAGCCAGCATGCCCTAAGAAACTTATGACTTCCTTTTGTGAGCTAGGGATCTTAATTTGGGAAATAATGTCAATCTTGGTAGGGTCCACTCTTATTCTTCTACCAGAGATGTGATGACCTAGAAAAATTCCTTCAGCAAGCAACATTCTAGATTTTTTGTGACTGAGCGAAAGGTTGGTCTCTTTACACCTAACCAGTACTTTCACCAAATTATCCAATGCATGTTGGAAATCATCCCCATACACCATGAAGTTATCCATGTAGACTTCCACACAATCATTGGTCAAATCGGAGAAAATAGCCAAGACAACCCTTTCAAAGGTAGCAGGGGCATTACATAAACCAAAAGGAAGAACCCTATAGGCATAGGTCCCCCAGGGGTAGGTAAATGTGGTCTTATCTTGATCTTCTGGTGAAATTTGGATTTGATTGTAACCACTAAACCCATCCAAGAAAGAAAAATATCTCTTCCCAGACAAAGTGTCTAAGACCTGATCTGTGAAAGGCAAGGGAAAGTAGTCTATATAGGTAGACTTGTTTAATTCTCGAAATTCCACACAAATCTTCCATTTACCATTTTTCTTAGGTACAATAACTAATGGGGAGACCCACTTGCTATCTGATATAGGGTAAATGAAATTAGCTTGCAAGAGTTTCTAGAGTTCTTCTTTTACTATATCTTTCAAGGATGGATTCATTCTTCGTTGGGGCTTCCTAACAAGTCTGATCTGATCATTAGTGTAGATATGATTCATACAGGTGTCTGGGTGGATCCCTTTCATGTCAGAGTAATCCCATGCAAAAGCATTAGATTTCCCTTGAATCATTTGTATCAACTTTTGTTGTTGATCTGTTTCTAAGCTAGCATTGATATATAAGGACTTTCCAGGAATGATTTCAATGA